>PPKY03000070.1:0-40500 GCA_003706315.3 Ambrosiozyma oregonensis (nom. inval.)
CTGTTAGAGGGATTGATGAAAGGTAGATGAAAGTAGGTTGAAAAGATAAGTATGAGAAAGACTTTAGGTAGCAATTAAAAAAGGAATTGAAATAAGAAATTGAAGATGAAGAGGATAATAAGGATTCAAAAGGTAAAAATAAAAGTAAAGGTAAAGGCCAATGGGAATGAGAATGAGAATGGAAATGGAAATGGAAATGGAAATAGAAATAGAAATGGAAAAGATTAATGGGAGAGAGAGAGAGAAAGTAGAAAGTATATCTGGGATGCTGTAGGCCCACACTTAAATTTCACCACCCAGCTACCGGCAGCAGAGGGGGGGCCGCAGGCCGCGAGGACCGCGGCGTGGTGCTGACGAATCGGGCAACACGCCAGATTGCGGCGTACGCAGATGCCGGCCACACAGCGCGCACAGCACACAACACGGTGGAGAGGAGTGTGAAACGGAGCGAAAGCGGGATTGGGAATGGGAATGGGAATGGGATTGGGAATGGCAAGTAGAGGGTATGTGTAGGGTATGGTATGGGATATAGGATATAGAAGATAAGAATAAGAGTATATAGAAGAGATGGAATAAAAAGATTGATGGTTATTAAGTATTGGTATTGGTATTGGTACTTATATCAAGTTAACCCTAACCCTAACTCAAACGGTACCACGCTTTTGAATTTTTGACCGCCGCGATCCGCCAAAAACAAAGCCTGTACGCCGCACTGCTGCGCACAAGCAGAGTGTGCTCCGGCCTAGCCTCTGGCCTCTGACGGGAGCCAAATTGCATGAGCTCGGCGTCACCTAGTATAATTGATTAATGGAACCACTATTCCCAACAAGTGATGTTTTGAATAGAATCAGTTTTATAATTTATATTTTAAAATTTATAGTTTATAAGTTCATGGTTAATGGTTGATAGTCTATAGTTTAGCATATATATCATATAAGATATGATATATATGCTATGCACATATGAAGGATGGAACGGCAAAAAATCAAACTGGATCTTCATCTGCTAGCCCTGGACCAGGGCTAGCTGCAAAGTGGTGTCGCACTCACCCTGCAATTGCATTATTATTTGATGCGGTAATAATTTCCTTGCAACTTAAAAAGAACAACAAATTCGTCTTTTCTTCAGCCAATTGTGTCTACGTATTGTAACTGCTGCTAAAAGAAACAGCATATTTAATTTTTTGATGTTAATTGTTATTCCAAATTACAAAGCTAAATTTAAAAAATTATGATTATTCAAAAAAAAAAAATAATTGGGTTAAGCTTAAAATTCCAAAATTCCAAACTTCCATGCTTCCAATTAATTAAATTGAAGGAATGAATGAATGAAAAAAAAAAAAAACAGAAAACATCCATGTAAGTTTCTATTCTCATAATATCTAGTATGTACAATGTAACCCATATACTTTACCCTAGATTTATATTAAAGATATGTAAATATATGTAGTAATAAACTATTGAATTAATCAACGTCAAGTAAAGTAAAATACTAATTCATATACTAATTCATATACTAATTCATAACATATAATCCAAGTACTAATCCATCACATAATCCATTATCCATCCATCCTATTCAATCTAATTATAGCGGACTGTATCATTTGTGTGCACGTCTCTTGACAGAAACTTCGATACACATTTCGGGCAGCTACATATTAAACACACCTGCATACGATCTTTCAAATATACACTCTCTTACTCTTTAAAGTATACTTTTTGATAAAACTACTAATACTATTACTATTACTAATAATACTAATAATACTAATAATACTAATAATACTAATAATACTAATAATACTAATCATCACTCTTTTAACAACTTTCTTATCTTCTAATTAATACCAACCATTCAAAGACTTCTTCCCTTCTCTTCGCATCTCATCTCGCCAAATCGTACATACCTGGATTTCTGTGCTAATGACTATACGTACATATCAAAATACGTACCAGATCTACATTTTGCACCAATCGGGAACTTTGGGAGCTTCTATATTCTTTTATTAAACCTTTTTTATACAAAAAAGGTTTCTCCTTACTATTAATCTTTAAATTAAAACTTCTACTGTTAGTTACTTAAACTTACTTTATCTTAGCTTTTTAAAATATAAATATTGTTCCTGAATTTATTTTATTTTATTTTATTTTATTTTATTAAACAAGTTAATACAAACACATTTTGTATTATTTAACTAAACTAAACAAATATATTTATACTTTTTTTTTACTATTGCTGCAACTATCTATATAAAGTACATAGAAATATAATTTATTGATATAAATAAATCATTTTTAAATTATAATGCAACTACTTTAACTAAACGTTTAACTTTAGCATATATTACTTTTATTATCATTGCATATACTAATGATTTTCATATATTCATTCATACATTTTACTTTAATTACTTAAACATTTAAATTCATTAAAAATTGATATAATTTCTACACATTAATCTTACATGCTTGATAATAGATGAATAAGAATAAAGCAAGGTTTAATAAAATCAATTAGAATTAAAAAATAATGGGATGAAATAAATTGAAATACCCGAAACAGACGCGCCGATCGTCGTTTACTACCTACCCCCTTTATTTTTAATACACCCGTACACCTCTGACGTAAGCTTTTTTAGTAATCAGCCACAGCTCGCAATCGCTTCTCGCAACCACACTAATAAGCTCCAGAACCACAATCACCTGACACCTCTATTCTCACGCTCGAAATTGACCATATTGTTATACTATCTTCTATAATACAAACCTTCCGTTTTTGAAATGTGGCTTCCTTTTTAACCTTTGGTCACGTGTCACAGCACCATATCTTTCGCACCAAATCGGATCTTTTCTTTACAAAGACATGCCACAACATTTGGCTACCATAATTTATATATATATATATATTTAAATATCTACCTGTGGTTCTCCAAGCAAAAAGCCATGGTTTTTATCAAATTTAATAAAAACGTGATTTGAAAGAATTTAATCATTGTATTTCTCTTCTGTCAAAATTTATTATTATTTACTTATTTTTTTATTTTTTATTTACTTATTTAAAAAGACCCTTAGATCTCATCATTTGAAAATTTTTAAAAATTAACCAAAATCCTTTATTTATTCATTAAACTCTTTAATTCATTATGACGGCTATATCACTTAAAGATCAAATTCAAGATCAAATTCAAGATCAAAAAGATCATAATGTGTTAACATCTTCCCGTTCCTCTTCCTCTTCCTCTTCATCATTAAATTACCCTCAACAATATTCAAATTTACCAGTTGAAGAATACACTCAAGAAAATATTGATATACGAGATTACGCAAGAGAAAGAATTCCAAATCCATTAACAACAACTTTTGGTTACCTTCGATCTTTATTTCCAATTCTTGGTTGGATTGGTCATTATCCAACAACACCAAGTTGGGTTTATTCTGATTTTATCGCTGGTGTTACTGTTGCTATTGTTTTAGTTCCACAGTCAATGTCTTATGCATCACTTGCAAGTTTAGAACCTCAATATGGTTTATATTCTTCATTTGTTGGTGTTTTAATCTATGCTTTTTTTGCAACTTCAAAAGATGTTTCGATTGGTCCAGTTGCCGTTATGAGTTTGGAAGTTGGTAAAATTGTTGTTCATATTCAAGAAAAACATGGTGATAAGTATGATGCTCCCGTTATTGCAACAACTTTAGCTTTATTATGTGGTGGAATTTCAATGGGTATTGGAATTTTAAGACTTGGTTTTTTATTGGAATTAATTCCATTACCTGCTGTTTTAGCATTTATGTCAGGTTCTGCACTTAATATTATGGCTGGTCAAGTTCCAGGTTTAATGGGTTTTAATAAACATGTTAATACAAGAAATGCAACTTATAAAGTTATTATTGATACTTTAAAAAATTTACATAGAACTAAAATTGATGCTGCTTTTGGTTTAGTTTGTTTATTCATATTATATTTTTGGAAATATACTGCTGATTATCTTTATAAAAGATATCCAAAACAAAGAATATTTTTTTATTTACAACATTTAAGAACTGCAATTGTTATTATATTTGCAACCTTAATTAGTTTTTTAATTATTAGACATGATAGAAAAAATTCTCCATTTAGTGTTATTGGTTCTGTTCCATCTGGTTTAAAACATACTGGTGTTATGACTCTACCAAAAGATTTACCAAAAGATTTAGCTCCTTATTTACCAGTTGCCACAATTATTCTTTTATTAGAACATATTTCAATTGCAAAATCATTTGGTAGAATTAATGATTATAAAATTAATCCAAATCAAGAATTAATTGCAATTGGTGTCACCAATTTAATTGGAACTTTTTTTAATGCTTATCCTGCAACTGGTTCGTTTTCAAGAACTGCATTAAAAGCAAAATGTGGTGTTAAAACTCCATTTGCTGGTGTTTTCACTGGTGGTTGTGTTTTACTTGCAATTTATTGTTTTTCTGATGCTTTTTATTATATTCCAAAAGCTGCTTTATCTGCTATTATTATTCATGCTGTTTCCGATTTAATTGCTTCTTATAAAATTTCTTGGAATTTATGGAGGGTTAGTCCAATGGATTTAATTATTTTTATTGTCGGTATGTTTATATGTGTTTTCTCTTCAATTGAAAATGGTATTTATTTTTCTGTTGCTTGTTCTGCTGCTGTTTTATTATGGAGAGTTTGTATTCCAAATGGGGTTTTCTTAGGTAGGGTTAAAGTTGTTGAAGTTATTAATCCACAATTAGATTCAACTTCAACTGATAATTCAACAAATTCAACAAATTCTTCAATTTCTTCAAATAGTAATAATATTAATAATAAAAATATTTCTGCTGATATAATTACTAGAAAAATTTCTTCAACTCCAAATATTAATTATCATTATTCTTGGGTTCCATTACAATCAAATAATAATAATCCAAGCTTAATCCATACTGATTATATCAATAATAGAGCTTTTGTTGAACCTCCTCCACCAGGTGTCTTTGTCTTTAGACCAACTGAATCCTTTGTTTATCCAAATTCTTCAAGACAAGTTGATTTTATTTTAGATGAAATTAAAAGTACTACAAAACAAGCTAATATAAGCCATATTAAAACATTTAATAATCCTGGTCCATTAAATTGGAATATTAAAAATCTATTTAAAAAGAAATCTACTAATTATGATACCAACTCCAATGATGATTCAAATGAAACAACTGAATTAATTCAAGAAAAACCAGCCTTTAAACTCCTTCATTTTGATTTTAGTCAAGTTGTTGGAATTGATACTACTTCAATCCAATCATTAATTGATTTGAAAAAAGGTTTGGAGTATCATGCTGGTTCAGATTTTGAAATTCATTTTTCTGGTATTTTATCACCTTGGGTTCGTAGAGGTTTAGCTAATGCTGGTTTTGGTGGTGATATAATTGATGATCATGGTGATCAACATTTAACTTCTGAAGAATCTCAAGTTGAAAAAATTGGTGGTTATGATAATAATAATTCAAATAATGTTGAAAATTATAGAGTTATTTCAACTAGTCTTGTTGAAGAAGGTCGTAATGTTCCTTTAATTGGTACTAATTATCCAAATTTCCATTTTGAAATTCCTTCATTTGCTAATTATGATTAAAATTTAGAGTTTTAAAATTATATAAATTCTTGCTTTCCTTTTGCTTTCTTTTTTTTTTTCTATTTCTTTTCTTTTCAATTACTTTTTTACGCTTTTTTCTTACTTACTTACTTACTTACTTGCTTACTACTATATATTTTTTTTCTTTTTTTATTTACTGTTATTGGGTGGCTAATATAATGTTTCTTTATGAATTTATAAAAATAAATTAATAAATAATGTAGATAGATAGTACAAATGAATAAAGAAAGATAATATACAAAATAAGTTTAAATGCACAAACCAAAATACAAAACAAAAATAAAACTAAAAATATTTCACTCAATGAAATCCAGAAACTTCCCAACCTTTAATCATATCTAACCATGAAGCCTCTTTATCTTGTTCAATGTTATCACCACGTTTATTTAAAACATTTTTTTTAACAACATTAACACCATAATTTCGGCCTCTCCAAATTTCCATCATCATTTGTCTTCCAATCCATTTATCACCAATATCAAAACATGATTTTGATAAATTTTCAAATCGTGATTGAGAATTAGAACCAATTGAATCAGATCCACTAATGAAAAAACACCAAAATGGTGGTGATATTCTAATTGGTCCATTGGTTTCGAATGAAATTTGTCTTAATTGTTCCAGATGAGTTAAAACTGTTAAAACATGATTTTGTAATAATGATGGATCAGTATCTTTAATTAATCTGAAAAAATAAAGTAAAATTGAATTATAAAAACAAATTGTTAAATGATATAAAATTTCATGTAATTCACCATTAAATTTATTTGTTCCATTGATACTACTTTTATCTTTACTGAATAAATTCCAAGGTAATTTCCAATTAATCAATTCTTCTTCTAAATCACAACAAACTTTAGGAAAATTTCTTGGATTCATTTTATTTCTAAGAAACCAATTTCTATGATCTGATATACGAACAGTTTTCTCCATTAATTCTAATAATGATAACGGTATCCCATATCCAACTTCTGTTGGTAAAACCACTTGATTGCTATTTTCACTAAATGAAGTTAGTATATCAATCAAATTATTTTTATCACTGTATAATTGTTCTCTATTAACAAATGGAATTTCAGAAGGATGAGAACTTAATCCAGTTAATGGATCAATAGTTTCATCATTTAATTTATGATTTTCTTCTCTCATATGATATCTATCTTGTCTAGTACTGGATGAGTTATCAGAATAATTATCACCATATTGTTCATCTAAGTTATGTATATGACTTCTTTCTCTTTCTCTTTCTCTTTCTCTTTCTTGTAATCCGTTACTTTGATTTTCATTTTCTAAGCTCATTTTCTCATTGACCTTATCACCAACATCATTTTCATCATCATAATCGTCATCAAGCTCATCATCAGATTCATTCTCTTCAGATTCATCTTCATTATTATTGAAATGGAACTGAACAGTAAATGACATTGGTGGTCTGTCAGGAACAGATGGTCTGTTCGCTAATCTTTTAGGAATATTCACTTTTTCTCTAATATATTGTTGAGTAGATTTATCACCATTTTGATTATCATCACTGTCATAATCATCATCATCATCATCATCATCATCATCATCATAATTATCATCATAATCATAATCATAATCATCATCATCATCATCATCATTATCATCATCATCCTGACCTTCATCTCTATTAACTTTTCCAGGCCTTATTTCAATTTTGTTAAATTCATTGGGTTTAAAAGAATCATTAAAATCAAATTTTTCAATTAAATTATAATTAGAGTTTATATCAGCATAAAGTTCTTTATCTTCATCTAATTTATAATTCAAAACATCAATTTTTGAAGTTGATCTAAAGAAAAAAAGCATATATCTAAACCATAATAAAAGTTCATCCAATTGTTTATCTTCACATTTTAAACTTTTAATGTGTTTACAAACTTGATTAGTAACATTGAATAATACATTAAAATTATGCAAAACATTCAATACTTCATCTTGTTTGATAGCTAAAATTAAACATAATAAAAACTCTTTAATAATACCTGCTGAAACTAATTTATATATTACCTTTGAATTTCCAAGTTTTATAGGTGAATCATCTGTATATTTTCTAATTACAATTTCAATAATTTGTGCTAAATTCATTATAGAAATTTCTCTAAATGAAATATAACATCTTAAATATAAAGTTGAACCTTCACAAAGACCAAAATCATTAAATAAAACTCTATATTGATTCAAAGATGCAATTGATAATGCAGTAATAACAAATGTTTGTTTAATTAATCTGCAAAAATCTTCAAATTTATTATCATCCATATTAAAGTAATCTTCAGCTGTACTTGCATCACCATTTGTACCCATTGAAACAAATGAATTAAATAAATAAACTTGACCAACATTCTTATATAATAACGGAATAACTACTGTTTCAAAAACATTACCTTTAAAATTTAAATACATCATTGAAGTACATGTTTTAACAAATGTTCTAATTAAATCTTGTGTTGTTGAAGAATTTATAACCATTTTAATAGTTAATTCATCTACTGGTAAATTTTTATGTTCATCATCCATTGCTTCTAATAATTCTAAAGATCTTTTTCTTACCATATTAACAAGTTGATATCTTGGTATTTTACATCTATCCATAATTCTATTTTTAAATGGTTTCCCATAAAATTCAGGAAAAATAGTTTCTTGAATTTGATTCCAATTTTGATTATTAGCATCCGCATCGCCAACAATTGTTTTATAAGTCAATAATGCATCTATTTGTATTTTTGGATGAATCCAAATATGTCTTGGAATTAATTCATCTTTTTGAAGTTTTTCTAAATCTTTTGTAACATTCCCATGTTTAGCTATAGCTGGTTGTACCATCATCGTATTAAAAGTAGAATTATTTCCTTTTGATTCATTGTGATTTCCTTTTGAATTTTGATTTTCTTGCAGTTGTTGTTGCAGTTGTTGCAGTTGTTGTTGTTGCTGTTGTGTATTAAATTCTTGTGAATTATTCTGCCGTAGCATATTAAATCCATTCATTTGTATACATCCGAATGGACCTTTGAAAAAAGGTAAATCTTTATTACTAACATTATCAACGGTATCTAAAACAGGATCAATATCTTCAAAATATTTATAAGTTGATATTGGAGGAAATTTCATAAATGGAATCAAACGTCTTTGAAAACTTTGTTGTACTCCAATTGAATCAGGTTCAGTAATAACATTACCCATTTTCTTATTTTTTAGAATAGTTAAAGTTTCAGTAAATTTCAATTTAATATCATATCCTAAACATATTAATTTTGATTTTTCACATCTTAAACAATTTGGACGTTGTCCATCACATTTGACTTTTCTATTTCTACAAGTTTCACAACCTGTAAATGTCCTTCTTTTCACTTGTTTTACATGTCTCTGTGTTTTCTTTCTTTTAGCCGAGGACATTCTATAGTGATATGGGTATTGAAAATAATTTCAAAAGAAGAAAATGCTAAGTATTTTGTTTATTTGAATTGTATGCCACTATATAAGATGATAGAATCAAAAAAGCAATGGGAGGAAATAATTAAAATACCGATAAAACAAACAAACAACCTCAAACTAAATCAAAACCCACTCGATGACCTTCTTCCTTCTTGCTTGAAACTAAAACTAATGATTTACTCTGAGATGGCCCATAAGTTTCAAAAAAACATCATCATGGATACACTCCTCCGTCGTATTTAAATTTAAGTACAATCTCATGCGGCGCTGCTCCGTTTACTTGGTAACTGATAGCGAGCTTGTTTTACCTAATGGCTTTTTCCCTTTATTTCCTATTCTTTTTCCTTCTTGCATTCTTGCTTTCTTGTTAGTTTACCAATTTACTAGTTTACTAGTTTATAAAAATATCCTATAAAAAAATTTCAACTTTGGCTAGATATGGCTTTGTGTTTATTAATATTGGAATCGTGTTTGAAATAAAGAGAACTTGTCAATATTGATCAACTGACAAACCTAAAATAATGATGAGTTGAAATAAGCCAAACAAAACAAAAAATTGAATGGACTATTTTCTACATGATTTTAATTCTATAATTCATCTATTTATCGGTTGTTGCAACGTTTCCTTCACTTTATTCTAAGGAAGTGATAAAAGATTATATTGCTTTTGAAAAAGAATACCCTTTTAAGTTTTACTATTTTACTTTAAAGAACCTGAAAAGATTAGCTTAAAGAAAACTTTACAGAGGCCTTTATTGGAGTATTAATACAGTTTTTACTTCGAATGCTAAATTCGAAAAGTTGAAAACTCAAAAAGGCGTTTTTTTTTGCCTAGATCTTTTGAATATCTTGAAGAAATCTTTGTTAAGAACTTTGAAGACGCTGAAACATTTATGATCGAAAGATAATGAATGGAAGGAATATGGAACAGAAAAGAACAACTTCCTTATTGATGCCACTCACGAGGAAACTAAAGGTTTTATAAACAAAGTAATGGATCCTGTGAAGAAAGTTGACAAAACTATTACTATTGTGGGAAAACCATTAGCAGGACTCATTAGAGCGTGTATTGGTTTTATTTTTGGAGTGTTTATTGTTTAAGTTTACACTTGAAGGATAGAAGCCTCTTCTATGAAGTACTTCTAGATAATAAATTTAGGCTTTCCTAAGTAAACCAGCTTATCGATATTATTTCAATACAACAAATTCATTCATTCTATAGTACACAAACACAAAAACAAAAACAAAAATAAAATTCTAATCACTCATATCCAAATCTTCAAGAACTGTAGCTCTAAGCTTCTTCTTACTGTGTTTTTCTTGTTTTTTTGGACTCAAATGTCTCTTTTTGGAACTGCTATCTTTTTCGTTCTTAGATTTACGTTTAGAATTCAGATTTGAATTAGAAAGAATAGCTTCATCACTGACTTCTAATAAAGGAGGAGGCGAAGCCTTTTTGGATAAGGAGTTCAAAACAACAAAGGTATTTTCTTTATCTTCATCTTTCTCTTTAAATGGATTATTAATCAGAAAATCAACCTCTTTAATAAATTTAGAGTTTGTTTTAGATCCAACTTTGGATTTTGTAGATGGTGAACTTTTTTTCACGGAAGTGGCTTTTTTAATAGAAGCTTTTAAAGTTGGAATTTCAGGGGTATCATTAACTTTTGAAACCTTTTTCTTTGAAGGTGATTTAGATGAACTTTTTTTACTTGGAGAGCTTGATCTTGATCTTGATTTACTAGGAGAAACTGACTTATCTTTCTTTTTAAATGGAGAACTCAACGATGTTTTTGTATTATCAGAAGATAGTTCAGGCACAAGTATTTCTTGGGAAGCTTTATCATCATAAATCTCGAAATTATCATCTAATAATTGATTGATTTCCAAACCAAAACTCTTATTAGGGGATTTTATTGGTGAAACTGATCTTGAAGATAAATTCCGCATGGATGGTTCATCCAATAAATTTAGTTTAGTCTTTGCATTTTCTAACTGTGATCTTAAATCTCTTAAATTTTTTTCATATTTTTCAGTCAATTGATTAGATTCTTTTTCTGAAGTTTCAGACTGTAATCTAAGCAATTCATTTTCTTTCTTCAAATTCAAAAATTCTTCAGATTCTGTATCATTAGAAACTGTTGATTGTTTTGATAATTTTTCTTTTAATTCAGAAATCACTTTTTTAAGAGATTTCTTTTTATTATTAAACAAAGTAGTTGTTTCAGAGAATTGATTTTCTAAATTTTCAATCTTTTTATTTAACTCACCAATTGAATCAGCAGAATCTTTTAAAATCTTAGATTTTTCTTGATTTGATTGTTCTAACTTTAAATTTAATTCATTATTGAATGTTTTTTGTCTAGATAATTCTTCTTCTTTCAACACCAACTCAGATTTAATACTCTCTAAAGATTTCTTTTTGTTATCAAACGACAAAGCTGATTCAGCTAAATGATTTTTCAAATTTTCAATCTTCTTATTTAATTCTTCAATGGAATGGGTAGAATCAACTGAAATTTTCGATTTCTCTTCTGATAATTTCTCTAATTTATTATTTAATTTACTATTCAAATTATTTTGTTCTGTTAATTCTTTTTCTTTCTTTTCTAAATTGAATTTGATAGTTTGAAGGGATTTTGTTTCAATCTTGTATAAATTAGTTGATTCAGTTAATTGATCCTTTAAATTTTCAATTTTTTCATTTAATTTATTAATAATACCTGTGGACTCTTCTGAAATTTTCGATTTTTCTTTTGATAAATCTTCCAATTTAATATTCAATTTCCCATTTGAACTTATTTGCTTGGATAATTCTTTCTCCTTAGAAATCAAAGTAGATCTTAAATCTTTAACCTTTTCATTCAATTCATCAGAAGTTTTCTTCAAAGAAACAATTTGTTCAACTAAAGATGAATTTTCAGCTTTTGAATTTTCCAATAAAGAGTTCAATTTTTGTAATTCCAAATCATAACTATTTTTCTTATTAGCAAGTTCAGTTTCGAGAGTCTCACATTTCTGATGAACTACAGAAATTTCTTCTTTGACTTTCATTGAGTCATTTTCAATAGTATTCAATTGATTTACTTTCTCATTCAGTAAATTATTCAGTTCTAATATTTTATCTCTATAATTATGGGATAGTTCTTCTAATTTAACATCAGTAATTTGTTTTGATTTCTCTTGTAATTTTAATTTTTCAATTGAATACTTATCCTTAAGAGATCCTAATTGTTTTTCGTGGTCTTTGTAAAATTGATTTCTAATTTTATTTTCAGATACGATGATTTCATCTTCCAATTGAATAACTTTCTTTTGTAATTTGGATTGATGAGCTCTCATATGTTCAATTTCTTCAATAATTTCATTAGGAATATTTGAACTTGATGATCTTTGAGATGAGGAGGAGGAAGAGGAAGAAAAAATACTTTTATTATTGATATTACTATTTGCAGATGCTTTTATAAATTTTTGATACTGAACAGGATTAACGTATCTCAAAGTTTGAATAGTTAAACCTTCATCTCCAAATGGATCTAATGTAACAATAATGGATATTGGACTTTTCTTTCTAGCAAAATCATTAAAAATTAATCTTGTTAACTTATTGGTTCTTAATAAAGATACATTAAACTGTTTAGTAACAGCTAGTTCTAAACAACGTCCTAACTGAGTTAAAGATCCATTTGTGAAACTTCCCTCTCTTAAGTTAACACCAGTGGTTTGTGATAATTTTGATCTTTCCAAACCAGCCAAATCAGCAATAGTAAATCTTGAAGTTGTAACAAGACCTTTAAAAACTTTAAGCAAGTTAATAAAAACAAAACAATGAGATCTTGAAGATTCATTATTGACGAAAGTTGAAGCAGTTGTTCGTGATTTGAGACCTGCTTGAATTAATTCGGTAGCTGATTCGTAATCAGTAACTAAATATTGAGAGCAGTTAAATGGCCTTAACTTATGGTCTATTGGATCTGTTATAATATCAGATCTTAAACTTTTTGATGTGTTAGTGGAAAGATCCAGAAGATCTTTTGTAGAATCATTGTATATTTCAAACATTGATAAAGTCACAGCATAATCAACATGAGAAGATCCAACACCAACAGAGTTGGAGGAAACATTCAAATTATCTGTTTTTTTCAAATTGGTTAATAAAGTTGATAAAGTTGAAAAATCTGAAGAAAGTTGTTTTTGTTGTAATTGATCAAAAATGTATTTTAATGATAAAAATGTCAAACCTGATTCTAAAGGCCCAAAAACAGTGTGACTTTTACCTGAATTTGAAGGACCTAATGTAAACAATAAACAATCTTCACCTTTCAAAAGTTTTGTATCAATCATATTCTTACATGACTCACTAAATAGATCTTGTGAATCTTGAGAATCTAAAGAAGGAGCAGAAACGGACTTAAAATCAAAAACTGTACCATATTTGTTAAGGACAATTTGGTTGCCATCCGGTTGAGATCTATGAAAAACTTCGTTAGACTGTTTTTCAGAAGAGGGCTTCAGCTTAAGATGCAGTTGCATTGATGTATGAATATCAGTAGAAGTGATGGTGTAGTGTTATGAAGAAGTTGTTTGTTGTTTTGTTTGTTTGTTGTTGTTGTTTTTTTTGTTTTTTGTTTTTTAGTGTGTTTTTTTTTGAAACGCGCTCACTTAAAAAAAAACCCTTTTATCTTTTATTGCCCTTTTTCTTAATTCTTTTATTCTTTTATCCTTCTCTATTCTATACTTCTATTTAATACTACAGTAAGTGACTATTGTTCTATTAAAATATGGTATTATCTTTACTCAGACACACTTTTAGTATTTGAAACCAAAATTCTACTAAAATTTTACTACATCCTTCAACGGTATGAATCTATACTAACTTCCTGTATAACACTTTAGACATAATTATCACATTGGTAAAGATTATACTATTACTTTTTTGCCTCTTGATATTATTCTTTGTTCCTGGAATGGTAATATATGCTTTTTTAGATTTTGAAGGGTTTACAAATTTGTTATCACGGTTACTGGTTCTACTTTTTTAACAATATCGCCGCCGGTAGTATTTATGACACGAAATATATCAAACTTGGTCTATAATTATCAAATATCATATTCCACAGTATAAATTATTATATGTATTAAAATAATTCCTTTACATTTTGTAGTTGTAAAAAAAACTTGAACCTGTGCGGCTCAGTCTCTATTTTTGAATTATTTTTATTTAAACACTGTTTATTTATTTTGATTAGAACTACAGTTTGCTCTTCACCCACCTACTACAACCCCACCCACTAGCTTTAATTATCTACAATGGGTGACTCTACAAAAGCTTTTAAGCCAGAATCTCAATCTGCTTCATCTCCAGAATCAAAGAAAAGATCCATTGCTCAGCTCGATGGCGAAATAGAACAGAAAGAAAATATCATCACTACCAAAGACATCTCTAATAATGAAGAATCTCCAAAAGAAAATAAACGTAGTAAGGTAGATTATATTGATGATAGCAAAACCTCTTCTTCTATGCTTGATGAAATCTCTGAAAATAAACCAAAAGAAGCTACCATTACCGAATCCCTCAAAACAGTTGAAACTAAAACTAAAACTAAAACTGAAACTGAAACTGAAACTGAAACTGAAACTGATATTAAACCATCATCAACTACTGAAACTGAAAGTAAAACGGTTAAAGAAGCACCAGCTAACCCAGCTAAACCAGCATTTGTATTTGGCTCAAGTACTTCTTTTGGTTCAACCTCTGCATTTGGTTCAATTGGAGTGAAATCTGTCTTTGGTGGCTCAACTACTTCCTCACCTATCGTTACCAAAAATGATACTACTACCCCTGTGAAAACAGAGAATAATAACAAAGAATTGATTAAAGAAACAAAAACAGAACCAGAAGTGAAAAAATCAATTTTTGGTTCAAGTTCAACATTTGGTAGTGGATTCACGGCTCCAAAATTAAATACAAAATCAATTTTTGATAATTCAAATGAAAAATTAAAAACTGATAAAAATTCAGAAAGTATAGAGAATGATGCAAAAGATGGTAAAAATAAAGAAGTTTATCAAAAAGTTCATTTGGAAAAACAACAAGTTAAATCTGGTGAAGAAAATGAAGTTACATTGTTTCAAGTTAAAGCAAAGTTATACCATATGGATCTGAAACAAGTTTCTGATGGTTGGAAAGAAAGAGGAGTTGGTATTTTAAAATTAAATAAATTTGTGAAACCAGAGTCAGAAAATTATAATGCAAGATTAGTTATGAGACAGGATGGTATATTGAAATTAATATTAAATGTCCCAATTATCAAAGATTTTAAAGTTTATAAAGGTATGGCTTCTTCTTTAAGTAGCGATAAATTTGTTAGATTCCAAGGAGTGGAAAATGGTGATTTAGTTCAATATGCCCTTAAGATTGGACAAGTGGAGAATGCCTCAATTTTGTTTAATCAAATAGAAGAATATATTCCAAAATAATGAAATGAATGGATGTATATATATCTGTATATTTTGTATTTCTATAGTAAACCTAAACAATTGAAAATAAAGAGAAAAAAATTAAAAAGTCAAAACAACACTAATTTATTTTTTCATGAATGCAATACTACAAATTGTGCTACCTTCAACTCCTCCAAACTGGAAACTTTGATAATTTATAGTTTTCCATTTTTCAAAATCTTTATTTTGAAGAATAATACTAGACAATTCATTCTCGGTAAAATTACATGAAGTTATTAATAATATTCCACCCCTTTTAACCAACTTCCCCACCGTAGTTGGATAAACTTCAACACCTTTCACACCATTTTCATAAATCTCACTACTTAATGCAATGGCATCTAATGTACCTTTATCAGTAACTAAATTAAAAGATTCTTCATGATTCACTAAAAAAGAATCTGTAGAATTTAAAATATCACTTTTATCAAATTTAATAGTGTCAAACTCATTAAGACTGGCTACACTCTTAGCCAATTTAATACTAGCTTCAGAATAATCAATTCCAGTTAAACTACCATTCCAACCTTCCTCTAATAATTCAAATAAAAAATGTCCATTACCAGTACCTAAATCTAAAATACTATCATTTTCTGTATCGAATTGATTGGTATTATTAAAAATAAATTTAACCATCCTAGATTCAGCTTGACAATCATCGAACCAACATTCACCAGTATCCTCATTATTTTCTTGAAAATTGGTACTTTCAACAGCATAAAAATCGTCCCAATATCGTTTAGTACCTAGCTTTGAGCTTGATAGATTATAATCATCTTCTTTGGATTGAATTTCTGACATAATCTTCAAGATATAGATCAATTAACCGATCATGATAAGTTAACAAGCCAGGAAATAAAATTAAGTTTTGAAATTTTGCGAACAACTCCGATTCGATTCGGGAAAAAAACGTGGGATTTTGCGCCACAGGTGGGTCGTTTCCGTGGGATTTCACCATTTCACCATTTTACCATTTCTTATCTATTTCCACTTGTATTATCCATTTTTATAATTACTGTTTTTGAATTATAACTCATTAGTATATAATTAAGTTTAACTTCCTTCTTTCTTCTTTTCTTTTTCTTCTTCCATGCTCCTCCTTCATCGTTTTCAACCAACTTCAAAACTTTTTTTTAGAACAATGACTACTTCAACCAAACAAATCACCATTTTAAGATTCGGTCCAATTAGATTTGCTCAAGATACTTGGGAACAATTATCAAAGACATATAATGTTAAAATTGTTGAATCTAAAGCTACTAAAAGAGATGAATTTTTAAAAGAATTAGAATCTGGTATTTATAAAGATGTTTCTTACATTACTAGAACTTTTGAAAGTGTCAAACAAACAGGTCAATTTGATAAAGAATTGTTAAATGAAATTGTTAAAAAAACAAATTTAAAGGCAATTTCTCATAATGGTGCTGGTTATGATCAAGTTGATGCAGTTGAATGCGGTAATTTAAATATTCAATTATCAAACGTTCCTTCATTAGTTGATAATGCTACTGCTGATACTCATATTTATTTATTATTAGGTGCTCTTAGAAATTTTGGTTCTTCTCAATTCAACATTCAAAAAGGAACTTGGCCAACTAAAAAATGTGCTGGAACACCAATTGGTCATGATCCAGAAGGAAAAGTTTTAGGTATTTTTGGTATGGGTGGAATTGGTAGGGCAGTTAGAGACAGAGCTAGACCTTTTGGTTTTTCTAAAATTATTTATCATAACAGAAACAGATTATCAGTTGAATTGGAAGATGGTGCCGAATATGTTTCATTTGATGAATTATTATCTCAATCTGATGTTATCTCAATTAACATCCCATTAAATCCGCAAACTAAGCATTCAATTAATGAAAAAACAATCTCTCAAATGAAAGAAGGTGTTGTCATTGTTAATACAGCTAGAGGATCTGTTATTGATGAGACTGCTTTATTACCAGCTTTAAAATCAGGTAAAGTGTCTAGTTTTGGGTCTGATGTTTTTGAAAATGAACCAAATGTTAACATGGAATTAATTCAATTACCTAACGTTGTTTCATTACCTCATATGGGTACACATACAGTTGAAACCATGAAATCAATGGAAGAATTTGTAGTTAAGAATGTTGCAACTTATCTTGATACTGGTAAAGTTTTAACCATTGTTCCAGAACTGAAAAGTAAAGACTTTTAAAGACACTGTAGATTTACATTTAATATTATTTTTAATATATAGCGATTTAGCGATTTAAGGAAATCTAAATTCAATTGAACTTGTAGTTTGTTATAATATCATATATCTATTATCATATATTCATGATAAATGATACAAATTGTCGATCGTCGCTTTTAACGAGACTAAACAGAAATGAACTGGATTTCTACAAAATTTCAACAAAATCAACAAAAAGAACAAATATTTAATGAATATCTGTTTTGGATTATATAATAGAGAGATATGATTTAATTTCTACTATCATATTTTCTAATCAAGTAAACACAAAGTATTATTGCCTAAAAAAAAGCTTATATTCGTTAATCGCACCATTTTGGTTCGTATCTTTGAAAACTAGAAAACTCAAACTGGGGAATCTTCAGCTCGTTTTCTGTTTGCTTTTCCTTCTTTCTTACGATTGAATTTACAATTACACCCAAAAGATGTCTGCTGGTAAATTACAAAATAACAATATAAAATCACTCACACCCGAAAGACAAGATAGTTTGAAATCAAATGATAGCTTGACATCTCCAGACGTTTACAACATTTATGGTACTGGCGATTTAAATGATGAGCTGCCTGATGAAAACATATATTCTCATTTAAATGACAATTTACATCTGTCCACTTCACATATGGAAGAAGAAGAAAATAAACAGGAATTATTAAAATTACATCTTAAGCAATCATCTTTAGTACTAAAAATAACAATTTTCCTTTTTAAACTTGTTATCATTGCTCTCTGTGGTAATGTTTTCATGATTTTAAATCAAGAAACACAGAAATACAATCCAAAGTTACCACAATTGTCTGATTACAAAATTTTATCTTTTAGTAAAGAAATCCTATCAGATGTGCTTTCTCAAACCAACATTCAATCTTCAACTAATTCATTTGATTTAATTGATTTCTTTGGTAACTCAGTTTTTGGTTTGTTTTTAAGTTTAAGTTCATTCATCTTGTATAAATTTGTCAGTTTGTTTATCTCCTTAAAAATCAAAACTTCTAAATCTATTAAAAATGAATCAAATATTTCTGTGTTTGATTCTGCTACTGTAGCAAGACCTTGGATTTCAATCATTGGTATTTCATATTGTTTAGGTAAAATTGAATGGAATTCTCAATTACAAGCTTCTTTTGCTTGGTCTTTCGGCAATCTGTTAATTTGGGGATTTTTGGATTCTACTTTATCAGGATTCTTACAGTTTTCTTTAGGTTCAATTACTGCAATCTTTATTTACTATTTTGCAACTCCATCATTGTTCACATTAGATTCAAACGTTATTATTGTTGAATTGTTATGGTTTGGCTCAATTGTGTTTTCTAGTTTACTTATTTTTGGAAAGCTTAACTCTTTGTTATTTTCACATTAAAAATAACTTGTTATTTTAACATTACTTTTCTAGTTAGATAGGCAAACATATGAAATGCTTAATATTTAATCCCTTCAATATTGATTTACGTTTCTTTTCTTTCATAATATAATACATTTATTTAATTTTCCCGTTATTTGATTTTTCTATTATCTGTTGTGCAATTTCTATTTTACTTTATATTTGTGACTTTGTGACTTTTGTTTCCACTCTTACTTACCTTTACTTACTCTTTGTTATTTTTTTTTTTTTGATTTCTCTTTTCAAAAAAATGGACTTAATTTGATTATTACTGTCGTAATACTGTAGTAAAAGATTCACTCAATAATATATTTACATTCTCCTCTTAAAAAATCACTCAAGTTTCTTTACCCAAGCATAAAATGTATATGATAACCACTTTAACGAAACGGAATAAACATTAAAATAAAAGTAAAGATCAAAGTAAAGATCAAAGTAAAAATATAAAAAAAAATATTAAAAAAAACTAAAATAAAAAATAAAAACAGAGTGGGATAATATATAATATATACCATCTACATTGCACACAAAAAACAAAAGGTCAAATATTTAGAAAGCATTAGGGTATTACAACGAGTGACAATTAAAGCTATTGATTATAACCAAAATATCAAAATTCCAAAAATAGCTTAAACTGCAAACTCATGTAAACATAATCTTTTCACATGGAATAAACAATATTATGTTGTAGAAACATATTGGAACATTATTTCTGTATTTCTCTTATTGAAAGGAATAAATAACAACCCAATTATAAATTCAATCTGTATAATCATAAATTGCTTCTTCAGTAGATTCATTTTCTAAACTTGATCTTTGTTGATTTGCATTAAGTAAACCTGGAGCACTGGCACCACTAATAGAATTTCTATTGATTCTTGCAACATTTTCAAGATTTGGTGCATGTAATGGATTAATTGATCCAACTTGTTCCTTATGTCCACTAATTTTAGACATAGCATAATCTCCACTATCAAAAAATTTACGATCCTTCAATTTATTTTGTAAAATATCTGATTTGTTCGGTAATTTACCATATAATTTATATAACTTAAGTTCTTGTGGTGTAAGCTTAGACAAATCCACTGAGTTTGCATCAGTAGGAGGCTTATATAATGGATCATTAGGAGATAAATTGGACATTTTTAAAGTAAATTCAATTGAATGTTGATCACTTTCAGTGATATCTAGGGTCTAGGGGTCCAAACCAAAATCATTTGTTGTACAAAAAGGCCAAAAATTGTGGCCTTTGAGCTTTTTGCCCATTTCCTGGTGCACGGGTATTTTTTGAAGCTAAGAAATTCAAAATTTTAGTTCACTCACGGTATTTCCAAAAATTTAGAGATTTAACCATCTTCTCTTTCCTTTATTTTAAAAAACAGTTCCATCACAACCACTCAAAACGCTCATATTATGTATAGAGGAGGCAGCAGAGGTGGAAGGGGAGGCTACAGAAATAATTCCACTCCTAATAATAGGGGTGGAATTTTAGACCCGCAGCAATCTCTAGATAGAGCAACACAATTCAATGCACAAAACCAAATAACTTTAGAAGTTCGAGGTTGGCAAAATGCTAGTCAGCAAGAATTTGCTGGTTTTCTTTATAGAAAGTCAAGAGTGTCAATCATGAATATTCAAGTTGATCATAATACGGGACTTCTAAGAGGTACTGTTAAAAATGAAGCTGACGCTCAAACCGCTGTCAAATGTACTGGTTTGAGATTTGCTGGTGATACTTTAACAATTAGAATAGTTGATACATTAGGACTCAACAATGGCTCAAATAGTGGCTCATCCAATACCATCGAACTTCTTAAAAATTTTATTAGATCTAGGTATGATTCTAATGCTAAAATGTTAAACTTTGAAGGTATGATTCACGATCAAACTTTAATATCAACAGGTTTATTTAATACAGCAAACACATCTTCAAAATTCTTCCCAGCATTAATGAAAGTAGCTCTACAACAAAAAATTGAAGTTGAATCAATTAATTTAGCTTCAAATAATATTGATGATCATTCTAAATATTTATTAGAACTAAGTTTGAATTATCCAAAAATTAAAAATCTTTCTTTAGCTAACAACAAAATAAGTAGAATAGATTTTTTTGAAAAACTGAAAAATAAGTTTTCACATTTAAGAGAAATAATTATTACTGGTAATCCAATTGTTAACACTCACTTTTACACTGACCTTGTTTCTATATTTCCGAGGTTAAGTGTATTGGATGGTAATACAGTTAGAGATGAAGGTAAACTTCAATCAATATTAAGCTTCCCAATCAATACAAACCCAATGTTTTTTGAATCTCCTGATTTACAAAAAGTTGCTACTAATTTTATTACAACATATTTACAAATGTGGGATAATCAAAGATTGGATTTATTGCAACTTTATACTCCAGATTCTCAATTTTCATATCAAGTTGATTCCTCCCATATTGGTGATGTTGGACCCACCAATGCAAATTCATGGAATACATATTTATCAAACTCACGTAATCTAAAAAGAGTTTCAAGTGCAAGACAAAGAATGTCAAAATTAGCTGTTGGTATAGAAGCAATTGGAAAAATATTTCAATCATTACCTAAAACAAAACACACTCTACAAGAAAGACCAAATTTTTATTCTGTTGAAACTACATCCTATCCTGCTTTGAATGGCATGCACATTTTAGTTCACGGCGAATTCGAAGAAGTTGGACAACCTGATCAGCCACAAAATTTATTGCCTCAGGCACCAAAGGGAAGATATAATAGGTACAACAATAACCCATCCAGTCAAAAGGCACCTCTTGAAAAAAGATCATTTGATAGATCATTTATTGTTATTCCGGGTGGATCAAATGGAACTTTTATTGTGGCTTCTGATTTGTTGTTGCTTAAAGTTCATACAGATAGTCCTGCTTGGAAAGATGTACAATTAAAGGTTCCACCAACACCTACTCCTTCAATTGCACCACCAGTTATCAACAATTGTTTGTCAGTTACATTACCTCCAGAAGTTATTTCTAAATTAAACATTACACAACAACAATTGGTTACAAAGATTATGGAGGAGACAAGGTTGAATTTGGATTTTACATTGATGCTTTGTGAGCAAAGCAATTGGAATTATGAAATAGCTGGACAGAATTTTCAAAGTTCTAAAAGTCAAATCCCACCTAATGCATTCCAGTGAAATATTAATATTTAAAAAGCTTGTGTTTTTTGTTTTTTACTTTTTATTTGTTTTTCTGTTTTCTTCTCTCTTTTTAATTCTTAATTTATATTATCTGTATAGAGTACCACTTTTCTTCAATTGTATTTAAACCATAATCAAATTAATAAAGAATAAACAAAACAAACCTCCAGTAAATATACATTGTTAGACCTGATTATACGACGGGTCATTTATATTCCGAACTCTTTGTCGGCTTCCTCGGTGTGATTTGTGACTCCGTCTCGTAAATTTACTATGGACGCATTTTCCCCAGATTCCACGACGAATCACAGCTCGTTTTCTCCAGTTTTTTTATTTACTGTTCCCACAAGAAGATCAACTATATAAACTTCCTTCTTTTCTCCTTTTTTCCAAAAAACAAAATTATGGCAATCCAGAATTTGAATCATAAGATTAATTCAACTAATCAATCAATCAAAAAATTAAAAATAAAAAATGGGTGCTCAGTTTCATGTTGAAGAAAAACTACAACAGCTAACTTTAAAAGAAAAAGTTACCTTGTTATCATTAAAAGATTTTTGGCATTTAGCTCCTATTGAAAGATTAGATATCCCTTCAATTCGTTTATCTGATGGTCCAAATGGTGTTAGAGGTACCAAATTTTTTAAATCCGTTCCATCTGCTTGTTTCACTTGTGGTACTGGATTAGGTGCAACTTGGAATACTGATTTATTAGAAGAAGCTGGTCATTTGATGTCAATTGAAGCTAGACATAAAGGTGCTCATGCAATCTTAGGTCCTACATGTAATATTCAAAGAGGTCCATTAGGTGGTAGAGGATTTGAATCATTTTCTGAAGATCCAATTTTATCTGGTTTATCGTCTGCTGCTATTGTTAATGGTATTCAAAAAGGTGGGGTTGCTGCAACTATTAAACATTTTGTTTGTAATGATTTAGAAGATGAAAGAAATTCAATTAATTCAATTTTATCGGAAAGAGCTTTAAGAGAAATTTATTTAATGCCATTTCAACTTGCTACTAAATATTCAAATCCAAAATCTTTTATGACATCTTATAATAAAGTTAATGGTGTTCATGCATCTCAAAGTAAAAAACTTTTAAATGATGTTTTAAGAGATGAATGGAAATGGGATGGTTTAATTATGTCTGATTGGTTTGGTGTCTATTCGATTGAAGAATCATTAAAAGCTGGTCTTGATTTAGAATGTCCAAGTGTTCCACAACCTTTAATTAGAAAACATGATTCCTTACTGCATCAAATATTAGCTAGAGAAATTCCCCAATCTCTTATTGATGAAAGAGTTAGAAACATTTTAAATTTTATTAAATTTGCAATTGAATCAGGAATTCCTGAAAATGCTCCAGAAGATGATAAAAATAATACTCCAGAAACTTC
The DNA here is from genome assembly GCA_003706315.3 of Ambrosiozyma oregonensis (nom. inval.). Classification (NCBI taxonomy): domain Eukaryota; kingdom Fungi; phylum Ascomycota; class Pichiomycetes; order Pichiales; family Pichiaceae; genus Ambrosiozyma; species Ambrosiozyma oregonensis (nom. inval.). Next base: position 23,785 of record PPKY03000070.1, read on the forward strand.
AGCTTTTTTAAGAAAATTGGCAGATGAAGCTATTGTTTTATTGAAAAATGAAAATTCCTTACTACCTTTGAAAACAAATGAAAAGATTGCTGTTATTGGTCCTGGTGCTAAAGCTGCAAGAGCCTTTGGTGGTGGTTCTGCTTCATTGTTCCCATATTATCAAACTAATGTTTTAGATGCTATTAAAGAAAAGTTAGGTACCAAAGATGTTGCTTATGCCTTAGGTAGTGATGTTGAAAAAAATTTCTTTGATTTAGGTAGAGTTGTTTCAACTGATAAAGGTAAAGGTTTCCATGTTAGAGTTTATGATAAGCCTGTTGAAGCTAAAGATAGAGTTTTATTGGAAGATATAACTACTGAAAGTTCTAAATATTTGTTATTTGATTATGTTCCTGAAGGTTGTACCGACAAAACTTACTACATGGATATGGAAGCTGATTTTGTTCCTGAAGTTAGTGGTGAAATTAGTTTCAAAGAATTTTGTTTAGGTACTGCTTTAATTTACATTGATGATAAATTATTTATTGATGATAAATCTCATCAAGAAATAGGTAAAAGTTTATTTGGTGTTGCTTCAAAAGGTGAAACTAAATCCATTAATGTTGAAGCTGGTAAGACATATAAAATAAGAGTTGAATTTGGCTCTGCTAAAACATTTACTTGTCCAAATAATGATTTATTATCTTCTAATGGTGGTGGTTTGTTCAGTTTAGGTTATAAAGAAGCAAGTGATGAAAATATTTTAATTAAAGAAGCTATCGAAACTGCAAAAGCTGCTGATAAAGTTATTTTATGTATTGGTACATCTTATGATTATGAATCTGAAGGTTTTGATAGAGCTGATATGGACTTACCAGGTAATCAAGATTTATTAGTTCAAGAAGTTTTGAAAGTTAATAAGAATGTTATTCTTGTTAATCAATCTGGTACTCCAGTTACTTTACCATGGATTGATCAAATTCCTGCTTTGATTCAAGCTTGGTTCAACGGTATTGAAGGTGGTAATGCAATCTCTGATATCTTATATGGTGATGTGAACCCATCTGGTAAACTTTCATTAACTTATCCAAAGAGAGTTGAAGATAATCCTGCTTATTTAACTTTCAAATCTAACAATGGGCATGTTGTGTATGGTGAAGATGTCTTTGTTGGTTGGAGATATTATGAAAAAAAGAAAATTGCTCCATTATTCCCATTTGGTTTTGGTTTATCTTACACTAGCTTTGACATTTCTGATTTAGTTGTTAAAATTATTGAAGATAAATTGGTTGCTACTGTTAAAGTTACTAATACTGGATCTGTTGATGGTAAAGAAGTTGTTCAATTGTATGTTGTTCCTCCAACCACTACAACAGCTGTCGAAAGACCTTTGAAAGAATTGAAAGGATTCACTAAAGTTTCATTAAAACCAAAGGAATCTACAACAGCTACAATTGAAATTCCATATACATATGCCTCCTCCTATTTTGATGCCGATGCTAGTCAATGGCATGCAGAAGCTGGTGAATATGGTGTTTTGGTTGGTAATTCTTCTGATGCTAAGTTCTTGAAGAGCAGCTATAAGCTTGAAAAAGCTGAATTTTGGTCTGGTTTATAAGTGAAAGTTCATTTCTTTATATATTAAGCTATTTTTATATTTACTATTATTTTCAATGAAATAAAAAAACATTCTACAATTTTTTACCCCATTTAGTATATTGAAATGATCTATTAATGTAATATATGAAACATCCTTTCCTTACTAAAGCAAAGTACAAAGGACTATAAAAATAAAAGCTTGAAAATTCTTAGTTAAAATATGCATTAGACATATAATTAGCGACATTGAAACCAGAAAGAGTCAATATAAGCCAAAAAATACCAAAAACTGGAACAGGAGCCAATAATAACTCAGTCTTTTTTAGAAAAGGTAAAGCATTATAACCGTAAAAAGTGATGATGCAGTAATAGCATAGTGATGAGAAGTAAAGTGTATTCCCTAACAAAGTTGAAAACCAGTTATTTAATCTTAACAATGGTAAAAAGAAAAATTGAAGAAAATATAGAGATATCCAAATGAAAAGATATGAATTACAATGAATATCAAAGCAATATGCCCATTCAAGCATTGTATCCGCTGGCATTAAAAATCTAAGATATTTATTTGAATATGTAGATGAAGAAGTTGAAACAATACCACTAGATTGTAAAAAGAAATTGTTTGCTAAAACCCATCCAATTGAAGCCACTACTATTCCTAACACTAAAAAATCAACGATCACCATGTATAGTATTAGTTTGAAAATAATTATTGGATTTTTAGAATAAGTTAAACCCCAACATATTGCACTAATGGTTAGCAATAACCCTAGTATTAAAACAAAAGAAGGATCATCTCTTGACCATTTATTTTTAGTTTGTTTTTGGTAATATAAAGATTTATACACTCTCTTTGGTTGCATAACAAGATTGGCCATATCCCATATAGCAGTCTCGAAATCTAATGATTTAAAATTTAGAAAAGTCTTGAAATATTTTGGTGTTTTGAAAAAACTTAAACTCTTCTGCTTCTGACTAATTGATTTGATTTTAAGTCTATTTTGTTGTCTTTTTGCAAAAGCTGCTAGGGAATTGGAAGAAGATTGAAGTGAAGTAGCTATACTTGCCAAGTCATCTTGCTGTCCAATCGTCACAGAAGCAGTCTCTCTTCCCAAAATATCTTCTTGAGTAAGGGGTAAAATATGAGCAGGTTTAACCGTAGTATCTAATCTCTTTGACATTTATACTAGTGTATTGTTAATAATTGGTTGATAGTTAATCAATGTGTTGTTTGTATCTTTAAATGGATATTTGTATTTTTAATAAATAGGCTGATCCGGTGCACGGGTTCTAAATTCTTTTTCTGTGCTGACATAAGCTCTTACGTACTTGGAGTAGTGTGTGCTTCCAATTTCTTCGGCGTACGCTAATTGGCCAACAGCTCTAGGAGCTACGAAAACCAGCTCAACTGTTCAACATCTCCATATACAACCAGAGCTCCCCTCTTTACCTTCCATTGCTCTACACACTCTCAATCCATTCAACAATGTTCCGTTTAGGTGTCTCCCAAGCTAGCCGTGTTGCCGGCTCCACTGCTAGGTATGTGTTTTTTGCTTTCAATTGTTTATTTTAGAGACGGATGATGAAAACTACAAAGTTTACAAAAATTGTTTAAATCTTTGATTCATAACATCATTAAAACCTTCAATGAACTTGAAAATTCTTTTAATTTCACCATCAAAGATAAATCAATTATAAGCTTAATTCAATCTGAAGCATGTTTGTTTAGTTATTTTCACCTTTGGAATGGAGATATCGAACAAACAAATGCTATATAAAATCATTAACTTTTCCAAGAGCTTGAAGATTTAGTAGTTTCAGATTTATCCTTTATTAGTTTTCATTGAGCTCTCTACCAATTGATTCATTCAAATGTAATTCAATAACTCTAATTACTAACCTTCAAATATTTATATATATTACAGAAACTATGCCACTTTAAGAGAAATTGAAACAAGATTAAAGTCCATTAAGAATATTGAAAAGATTACCAAGACCATGAAGGTTGTTGCCTCTACTAGAATGGGTAAGGCTCAAAGAGCAATTGCTGCTTCAAGAGTTTACTCTCAAGGTGATTCCGAATTCTTTGAAACTTCCGAAACTAAATTCCCAGAAAACTCTGAAAAAACTTTATTCATTGCAGTTACTTCTGATAAAGGTTTATGTGGTTCAATTCACTCTCAAGTTGCCAAGGCTACTAGAGCAAGATTAGCTGAAGTCCCAAATGCTGATGTTGTTACCATTGGTGATAAGATCAAGGTTCAATTATTAAGAACTCATCCTAATAACCTTGTTTTAGGTTTCAACGGTATTGGTAAAGAAGCTCCAACTTACATTGAAAGTTCTTTAATTGCTGATGAAATTGAAAAGTTAGGTGATTATGACAAGGTTGAAATCATTTACAACAAATTCGCAAGTAATGTTGCTTTTATCCCATCTACTTTCTCTGCTTTCACCAGCGCTTCTATTGAAGCTTCTGGTAAATTATCTACTTTTGAAATTGATGAAGATGCTGCTTCTACTAAGACTCTTTCTGAATATGCTTTAGCTAACTCTATATTAGCTGCTTTAGCTGATGGTTACGCTTCTGAAATTGCTGCTAGAAGAAACGCTATGGATAATGCTTCTAATAACGCCGGTGATATGATTAACAAGTACTCCATTTTGTATAACAGAACCAGACAAGCTGTTATTACCAACGAATTGGTTGATATTATTACTGGTGCATCTTCATTAGATTAGAGATAGATTCCTAAAACCTTATGTTTATTATTACGGTTAAGATACGATTAGTTTTTGTTATCCTCGTTTTTTTATGAATTTTTATCATCACAATGCACTTTTGCTCTTATATTATTATACAACAATCAATTTGTTCATGCACTTTTTTATGAAGAAATTAAAATGAAATTTTATAACTAGTTATGCAAACGTAAATAAAATTCGATAATTGTAAAACGTAGAATTCTAATCTTTCATATAAACTACGATGGGGAAATTATAAAATAAATATATACGCTATTAAAGCTAATCAATTATTGATATAATAATTTTCTATTTGCCTTTCTCGGTAATGATTCAAATATGGTCCTGAATCAAGTCTTCTACGTTCGTGGGTTTCAAAAAAACACATAAAATCATCTATATTGACTTCATCGCAGTTAGTTGCTCTAACAGATTCAACCTCTCTATTTGCATTTACCTTACTTTTTAAGTTTGATCTTTCACCCATATTATTGTTTTTTCCACCCCTGGGTATTCTCAACGTAGATTCAGTATTAATTGAGCTCAGTGAACTAATTCTAAGGCTCAATGATCTATTCAATTTTCTTAGTGAATTGGAGCTAGATACCTTACTTCCACTGAATATTCTTTTCAGTGAGCTTGCATGGCTGTTGCAATCATAAATCAACATTTTTGTCTTTGAATGAAACTTAATGGAAGGTTTCTTTTTGGCAACTGCTTCATTTGTAATATTATTATTGTTCGATCTGCTATTTTCAATATCGTCATCTTCCACCACCCCATTCAATTCATGACTCTCTTTTTCATTGTTATAATTACAGCCTTGGTTCTTATTTCTGGATACTAATCTAGGTTTTTGAACGCTAACACAAGCTATTTCATTGTCTGTATCTCTTGAATAGCTTGAAGGATCGACTACAATATTGGATATTTCATTTGATTTTCCAATGACTTTATTTGAGTTTGTTTCCATTTTATTTTTTTGATAACCCCAATCTATATCTAATTCATGTTTCTCTGAATTAATTGTTTGAACTTGGTATCTCATCTCATTTCCGATTGAAGAGACCTGATCTTGAGGATAGTTTATAGTTGATGACTTAAATAAATGGTTCTTAGCTTCTAATTCTGATGATAATGGGGGTGTAGCGGAATCTTCAAAGTATAAACTATTCATTTTTTTATTATCCTTCTTTATTCCAATAAGCATCTTATCTACTTCGCTATGCATGTAGATTTCAGAAATACAGTTAATTTCATTTTCATTCATATATTCCCCTGTGCTATTATTACTGTTACTAGACGATGTAACTGAAGAAGTGGATGATTGTAGGAAATTGTTTCTCGTTGGGTCTGGATTAGTTGGTTTAGACTCTGTTGAGCACTCCACATCACCATCAGAAAACTGGGACAATAAGGGACTTAAATCTTCAAAATCTAAATCTTGACTATATATAGAAGGAGTAAGCAGAATATCTAGTCTATTTAGTTTAGATACTTGAAAAGAAGAAGCTTTTGTTAAAGCAGAGAAATCTAAACACAGTCCCAGCTCTCTAAATTTTTGATCAATTTCCTGATTTCTAAAGCTTTCATAACAAGATAATTGGGAACCAAAGGAACCAATATCAACTTCCATTGGATCAATTTTTTTATCTGCATAAGTCTTACCTTTTTGCAAATGTCTCTTTATCCAATTTCTAATTCCTACCTTTGGTATCTCATTTTTAACCTCCTTAAAACTTTTTGTTCTATCGTCTGGAGGAGAATGTTCGTACATCATAGACTTTTTAGATATGGGTCTCCTTTTTTTTTCAATTTTTTGAAAGTGAAATCTTAAGCAATTAATAGCAAAACAGGCTTTTAAAGTTGTACTTCCAAAAGGACCCTATTTCAAAACCAAATATTTAAACCAAAGGATTAAAATAGCCCTTAAATCCAACAAAGGAGCCAAGTCGATCGGCGTAGACGCCAAAGGCGGGCGGGTAACAGAACAGCCGCACATAAAATTTATGGAGATGAGGTGGTTTATTCAGTCAAATATCACCAAAATTCAATTTTCAGGGAACGTGTTGTTTTTTGAGTCACACACAAAGCATAGATATCAATACTACAAGAAATGTTAGACATTCTACAATTCATTGACGAAAAAGGCGGTAACGCTCAAGCTATTCGTGAATCGCAAAAAAAGAGAGGTGATTCAGTTGAGATCGTCGACCAAATTATTGCAGAGTATCAAGAATGGACCAAGATTAGATTTCAATTAGATGAACTTAACAAAGATCAAAATAAATTACAAAAAGATATTGGTTTGAAATTCAAAGCAAAAGAAGATGCATCTGAATTATTAAAGAAAAAGGATGAAATCGCTGCTAAGAAACAAGAATTAATTTCACAAGAACAAGAAGCTGATAGACAATTACGTTCTAAAGTTAACCAAGTTGGTAACCTTGTCCATGAATCTGTCCCTGTTTCTTTAACTGAAGATGATAACACTTTAGAAAGAACATGGGTTCCAGAAGGATTCAAATTTGAAAATTTAACTGATATTGCTACTGCTACTGGTAAACCAGCTAAGTTATCTCATCATGAAGTTTTATTAAGATTAGATGGTTATGATCCAGAAAGAGGTGTCAAGATCGTTGGTCACAGAGGTTACTTCTTAAGAAAATATGGTGTTTTCTTAAATCAAGCTTTAATTAATTATGGTCTAAGTTTCCTAAGTGAAAAGGATTTCATCCCAATTCAAGCTCCAGTTATGATGAACAAAGATATTATGGCCAAGACAGCTCAATTATCACAATTTGATGAAGAATTATATAAAGTCATGGATGGTGATGATGAAAAGTATTTGATTGCTACTTCCGAACAACCAATTTCTGCTTATCACTCTAACGAATGGTTTGAAAGTCCTGCTGAACAATTACCTGTCAAATATGCTGGTTATTCATCATGTTTTAGAAGAGAGGCCGGTTCTCATGGTAAAGATGCTTGGGGTATCTTCAGAGTTCATAACTTTGAAAAAATTGAACAATTTTGTCTTACTGAGCCAGATAAATCTTGGGAAGAATTCGACAGAATGATTGATAACTCCGAAAAGTTTTACCAATCTTTAGGTCTTCCTTACAGAGTCGTTGGTATTGTTTCCGGTGAATTAAATAACGCTGCCGCTAAGAAATACGATTTAGAAGCTTGGTTCCCTTACCAAAAGGAATTCAAGGAACTTGTTTCTTGTTCTAACTGTACAGATTATCAATCAAGAAATATGGAAATCAGATGTGGTATTAAGAGCGTCAATCAAAAAGAAAAGAAATACGTTCATTGTTTGAACTCTACTTTATGTGCTACAGAAAGAGCATTATGTTGTATCTTAGAAAACTATCAAACAGAAGATGGTTTAGTTGTTCCTGAAGTTTTGAGAAAGTATATTCCTGGCGAACCTGAATTTATTCCATATGCTAAGGAATTAGCAAAAAACTCAACTTCTAACAAAAAAGCTGCTGCTGCTGCTAAGAACTAGGAGGATCAAAAAAGTCTTCAAAGTTTTCTCATTAACTTCTATTATTTGATTATGTATTATTTATTTCGTTAACATAGATTGAATTATGGAAAATATTTATCGTAGATTGAAAAGTAAAACTTAAGCATGATAAGCTCGCGAGAAACTTGCCGACTACAACTTACAACACCCATAATTCCATACCGAGAGACCTATTTGTTCAAAAGAGGTTTATTACAAGACGCTATCAATAATTGAAAACTATGAATACAACTTTGAACATTTTGATAATAGACGAAAGCAAGATTTTGTCCTCAATCTATGATCGAAAAGAAAGTATAAATACCAAATTTGATCACTCTGTTTTGAGGCCTTCCTTGATTAGCCCTGATGTCAACTGCTCCTATATGAATGACAACTCTTCTTTATCCGAAGACCAGAATTTGCCAAACACTGATTCCATAATTATCACGCTTAAAGAGAAAGAACTCCTAAAACAAACAAAAGAATTATGTGAAGATATAGTGGAATCTATCGCTTGCTTATCTGACGTATGGCAGGCTACTGGATACAATACAAACATATGGAAGTTCATAGATGAAAATGACAGTCCATCTGAAGAACAGGAAAACCCTCATGTTGTTTTGAATGTGACTTTAAGAGGAAATAGTTCAGAGTTAATTGTTGAAGATAATAATCTCAACGATTTGAGCCCCAGAAATGATTTGGATTACACAACAGGGCTTGTGGAACTATTTACTAAGAGAAATCAGCAATTAAACGATACCATTATGTTGAATAAATAGCAGTTTGTAATAATCTAATATATACATATAAATACAAAAAATTATATAACATCATTCACATTCACTGGCATTTCTTCAATTTGAGTACTATAATATTGTTCCAAATCTTGTAAAGTTGAAACATCATCATTAGTAACAAAATTTATTGCTACACCTTTTCTTCCAAATCTACCAGATCTACCAATTCTGTGAACGTAGTTTTCTCTGTCTAAAGGTAGATCGTAATTGATAACTAAAGAAACTTGTTGAACATCAATACCTCTTGCCCAAACATCTGTCGAAATCAAAACTCTTGAATTCCCCAATCTGAACTCATTCATGATTGTATCTCTTTCATCTTGTTTCATGTCACCATGCATTGCAACAACGGTAAAATTTGCTTTTCTCAAAGCATCACTTAACCAGTCAACCTTTTTCTTAGTATTACAGAAGATAACAGCTTGAGTAATAGTCAATGAATCATATAAATCACATAAAGTATCAAATTTCCAGTCTTCCTTTTCCACTTGAACAAAAAATTGCTTTATTCCTTCTAGTGTAATCTCGTCTCTCTTGACAAGAATTTTGATAGGGTCAGACATAAACTTATTAGTCATTAATAGCACATCTTTTGGTAGAGTAGCTGAAACAACAACAACCTGCGTCCCCGGAGGTAAGTATCTATAAACTTCATATATTTGTTCTTGAAACCCTTTACCTAATAACTCATCAGCTTCATCTAGAATAAGCATTTTTATTTGTCTAGTATTCAAAGTACGTCTTTTAATCATATCCAAAACTCTTCCAGGCGTACCACTAACAGTATGTTGACCTTTGGCTAGTTGTTTTACATCATCACCAACACTTTTACCACCAACACAAGCATGACATTTGATATTCATATAATCACCTAATGCTCTAACAACATTTTGAATCTGAACAGCTAGTTCTCTAGTAGGAGACAAAATTAAAGCTTGTGTATCACGTTTTTTAGAATCAATAACTTCTAGCATACCAATTGAAAATGTTGCAGTTTTACCTGTACCAGATTGAGCCTGTGCTATGGTATCTCTTCCTGAAATAATTTGTGATATTGCTCTAGATTGAATTGCAGAAGGAGCTTCAAAACCATAGTTATAAATACCTCTGATCAAATCATCTTTCAAGTTCATTCCTTCAAAAGTAGAAATAACAGGAACTTTTTTCGAAGTCTTGAACTCTAATTCTTTATCTAACTCTCTATCAAAATCCATATTAATGTATTGATTGAAGCTTTGCCTTTTTGTGGGATATTGTTATATTTTGACTGATACCCTAAATTGTTTTAAATATCCAAAAGAAATTTGAAATATTCTTCTGTCAGCGCCGTAGACGTGTTTTCGCTTCAGTTTTTTTATTTTTTTAAGAGTTCATCACCAGCTTATCAGTTATCAGTTGAAATTATCTCTGCATCCATACAGAGACAGTAGTCATAGTATTGCCATATCAAATGGTTAATAATTCTATTCTTATATTAATTGCTGGTGGCCATGCTTCTGGAAAGGTATGCTTTGATTTGTTGAACATTCAATCTAATTGCTTTCTCTTTATAAACTATCTTCTACTAACAATTTCTAGAAACTTGCTTGTAATATGATCCGTAAAGATGTCCTTGCTCGTTTCTCCAATGTGATATTGAAAGAGATTGATATGAATGAATATCTCAATGCTGTAAAGGATGATAGTGGTTTAAGAAATCCATCTAGGTTTGATTTTACTGCAATCAGACGAGATGTTTCTCAGCTACAAAATACTACAGATATCATTATTGTACATGGACTATATGCTCTGTATGATCAACAGCTTAATGATCAAGCTACTGTTAAGATATTTATTGATTCAGATGCAGACATTAGACTTGGAAGATGGATTAAAAGGGACATTCTTGAACCTTCAGCATTGAACGCTGATCTGAAAGATGAAGAATCAACCAAATTGAAAGGTTTGTTAACCATGTATTTAAAGCAGTCAAGAGTTGAAATGAACCAGTTTATATTCCAAACAAAAGAATATGCTGATGTTATATTACCAAGGGGAGCTGAGTTAACTGGGATTTCATTGATTGTTGATGGTATACAACATTTGCTAAATCAAAATGTTCCAAGTACATATAATTCCTCACTACAGGAACAATCTGAATCACGCGAGACAATACAGCATAACTTAAGAAATAAAATTACTGGTCCTACTGTCTCTTCTTTGAATAGAGAGAACTTTAGCATCAAAAATATGAGATTCTATGATTTAAACTAATTTGTATATCTCTTTAGGTTTTTCTAATTTTTCTAATTACTTTAATAATTTTGGTGGACGATATTCCACATTTGAATTTTACATGTTTACTAGTACTTTTTTTCATGTTTGTTAATATGAACCAGAAAATAAACTTTTTTTTATAAAATATGATTGTTACATGGCTTCCCGAATTTAATATATCTTTCATTTCAGTCTTCTTCAAAAGTCAAAAATATCAATCTTAAATCTATTTATAATGTTATGGAAAGTTCTTGTGCCTGTATTTATTTCCTTACTCTCCAATTTAGCGGAAGCCAAATCAAATTTCATGACTGGTGCTTACTATCCAGAATGGTCTTACTATGATCATCATTTACCTTCAGATATCAATATTCTTTATGTCAATACCATCTATTATGCATTTATTGATATTGATATCAAGAAACTTACGTTGAAATTTAAGGATCCAAAACTTGCAACCACAGAGAAGGTTCAATTTTATAATAGGTTACCAATAAATTCAAACCAGACCTACGGAGAACTCAATTTATCGAATGAGGGTGATTCCAAAATCAATTACTCTTCTGGTATTGTTGGCCAATTATCACTGATAAAGGAAATAAGGAATGGGATGAAAATAATCATGTCAATCGGTGGTGCTGAAACAAATACTATTTTCCTAAAACTTACTGAGAATAGATTTAAAATGAAAACCTTTGTTTCAAATGCGGTTGATTTTATGAAGAAATATAAATTTGATGGAATTGATATAGATTGGGAGTTTCCTGATTCTAAGTCGATGGAGAAAGTTACATCTTTAATTTATGAATTTCATAGAGAAATGAATGATAGAGAGGAAATAGAATGTTCAAATTTTATATCTATGGCAATTCCTTCTGACACTATTATTTTGAAAAACTTTGATTTTAAGCAATTGGACTCATACGTTTCAAACTTTAATATTATGGGTTATGATATGAAAGGTGTATGGTCTGAAAAATCTGGATATCAGTCGAATTTATATTCAGATCTTAATGATCCAGAGTCAGGTTCAATAAATGAAACAGTCTCTTACTTATCAAATTTGATACCGAGCGAAAAGTTAATACTAGGAATTCCAACATATGGTAGATCATTTGATACTTCTCAACTTCATGAAAAGTTTACAGGTTGTGCTTGCATAAATGGTATCGAACAAGATCCATCAGAGTGTATTATACTCTACAAAAATCTACCACCAGAAGGATATATTGAGCATTATGATTCAAAATCTATTTCAGCTTATGCAGTTCCAAAAGATAAAACAAATCAAGGTTTAATTGTTTACGATAATCCCGATTCTGCGAAGGCAAAAGCACAATTTGTGAAAGGGAGAGGATTAGGTGGTGCAATGTGGTGGGATTCAAATGGAGAATCCCCTGAAAACAATAGATCTTTAATTAGAAAGTTTGTCGATGAATTAGGAGGAGTTGGTGTTCTTGAACTTGATTCACCAACCTGTAGAACTGATTATTTTAATGATTCAGATTTTTCAGCATCCCATAAACTTGGTTCTAATATATATCTAATTTTAACTGAACTCATATTACTACATACTTGGTTTAGATGATACTATTCATCATTACAGCAAATCCCCAGAATACAAATAATTATTTAGCATATTGTAAGTTATCCATCCAGATTATCTGTAACTGAAACACAAATAAAAAAAATATAAACAATTATATGGACTATACTTTTGTACTTTGAAAATTCCCACCAAACCAATTCGAATCTTCATCACTAGAAAAAAAGCTTCCATTACTAAACAAAATATTTTTTAGTGATTCTGTGAAGTCTTTCGATCTACTGGAATTTCTATGACTGGATAATGAAGAAACGGGGCTCCTATCTCTTAATTCTCCATTCTCTAATTTATTCATAGTAGATTGTAAAGGAAATTTTGAAGAAATTTCTAAATTTGCTTCCAGAATATTTTTAACTTGATTATCACTAGGAACTTCATCATTATTCTTTGAAGATGTTCTCGTTTTCTTTCTAGAGTTCGTCATAGTGGAAATGATAGTTATGTGATCCTCGTCTGATTCTTCTAAACCTAATGACCTTAAAAATGAGTTATTCAAATTCACAACTTCGTGCTTCGTAGTTGACAACTTATCTCTAGATCCGAATTGTACTTTACTGAATGTTCCATCAAATATTCCAATATTATCAGATTGGCCTATTTCACTTTTCAAGTTGAAATCAAGTTCGGAACTACTTCTAGTATCATTCACAGAACCATCGATATCTGGTCTCTTAAAACATAAAATATTATCTTCCATATTTGACATGATATCGGAATCATCTGAGTCAGAAACCTTTATTATATCGTCTAGAGATTTACTTCTTGAAGTGTCGTACCTTGAAAGTCTTTGTGCAGAAGAAATCATGTTTTTTTTTTGAGTATTATTTACCAATCTATCAAGTAATACAAGCGACCGGTTTTTCTTTTTGGAAGGATCTATTTTTTGATAGCTGGACGCAAATGATTCAAAACTTTTTTTGCTATAGTTCAGAGAAGCCAATGAGGGGATAGATGTAGTAATTATGTTTTCATTATAAAATTCTCCTGTATTTTCTTCTTCAGTGTCTTCAGATTCTGAATCTGAAAATCCACCAAAATAGCTATGAAGTTTGTTCATATCTAGTTGCCTCACCTTCTCATCATTTTCATTTAAAAGATTTAATTGCTTCGAAGATCTAGTCTGGCGTAAAGCAACACGTTCCTTTTCATCATCGGAATCAATATCATTACGCCCCAAATCCACAGTATTTCTTCTTTTCCGTCTTATAGAAACAGATGAGCTTCTTGATCTTGGTGGAGATTGTACAACAGTTACAAAATCTCTTTCACCTATAGCTATTTGAGAATCACTTTCAAAATCCAGTAGGGTCATATCTATAGGATTTTTTATAATATGGAGGAGATCCATATCCGAAGAGGGACAGAGTATTTTGGATAAATTAAAATCATAATCCATTAAATTGAATTCAGACCTTCTATGTGATGATTGTTTAAAATAAATGGGCGTACATAAAGGAATCTCATTGAATATTGATCTATTTAATATCAATTGAAGCAAAGTTGAAATGACAGCCCCATGAGATATAATAACTATGGTTGTATGTTTGTCCTGTTCAAAATTTTGCCTTTGATAATAGAATTGTAAAAGTAAAGTTAAATACTGAAAACATCTAAGCTTAAACTGCTGAGATGATTCACCATACTCTCCAGCATGCCCAAGTTTATTATGCATCCAAGACTGGTCTCTAACTGTTTTCAATTTCTCCTTGGTGTCTTGATTAAAAACAAATTCAGTTCCTTCAGAATTTTGAGACAAATATGAATTGACATTACTTATCATAGAGTAACCATCATCATTAGGAGGAAGGTAATGTAAATTAAAATTGTCATTCAACCATTCAGACAATGCATGGTCAATCCTGAGTTTTGTAGTGTCAGTGAGAGACTTCTGTCCCAATAACTTTGAAGAATCGAGATGTTTCAATAATAATTCTGTAGTCTGTATGCACCTGTTATATGGAGAGCTGTGTATTATAAAATTAGGGTGTCTAGAAGTCTTTTGTGAAGATAAATTGGAAGAAATCTTCATGAATGCTGTTTCCATTTCAGTACTAGCAACTTCAGGCTCTAACGGTGGATCAAAGTTAGCCAACCATGATGATGAATCAATTTCTGAAGAGCTTTTTGTGGATGAACTAATAGAATTATCCTTTTGAAATTTATCAATCCTGGTACAATGTCTTAGTAGAATCAAATGCATATTATCACTCTATATTCATGTGTGAAGTTGAAGACTTGAGAAGAGAGAGAGAGAGAGAGGTGATGTTTTTATAAAATGTTTATTGCTATGGATATTTTTTGGAGTTCTGAAGGCAAATTTTGATGGATTTCAGTATCACTCTAGGAACACGAATTCTTTAGATTACTTCCAGCTATATCCAATATTGATTAGATGGGTGTAGTTTAATCAAATCTAGCCAGTAAATCAGCTGAGTCAGTTCGTACAGCACACTGATTAAAAAGGCATGTGAAAGGTTCATCAAAATACACGAGCCCCGTTGCCGCTTGATTTTTACAATATAACTCTATTCTATCTATATCAGATGTATATCATTATTCAAAAAAAAAGAAATATAAAATTATTAATTACTCTTCAACCCCGTTAAGATGAAAAAGACCAACTTTTACATTCAAAACTAGCATAGCATCTAAATTCATTGCTGAGTCCATTTTTATGTTCAGGAAGGAATGTGGTGATCTTTGTATCGGGATAGTTTTTTTTAACGTTTTCTTTCATTACTTCCCCTGTACATGATATCAATCTATATTTTGGTACTCCAAAAGAAGTTTTGGAAACTTTATCATTACTTAAAAGTGACATCGCAGTTTGTGATGATTTCAATTGACACTCGGGCTCTAGAAATGGTGGATCTATCAAAAGTCTATTGACTTTATTTTTCAAGTCTGCTCTAAATTCTAAAGGATTATTATAATCATAAAAACCAAAATGATTTTTTCCAGCTAAGAATTCAAATCTCTTGTCAAATTCCAGTAAATAAATTTTTTGAGTAGGAACCGTTCTAGGATCACGCTTTCTTATAGCTGCATAAACAGAAGGTGCACTAGCAATACAAATGATAGTTTCTTCATCAGCACCATACAAAAGTTCATTTGCCAATATATCAGCTGTGTCATCGCTGTACCAAAACTGAGATAGTTGCCAATCTTCTTGAAAGTCATCAATGGAAACTTTTCTTTGACTAAATTCCTCATCTGCTTGCTTATAAAGCTTTTCAAAAGTTTCACTTCTTGTTTTCTCTTCGTTTTTAAATTGTTCTAATGCTGCTAATGCATGAGCAGATAAAACAGGCATATCATCATCAGATTCAGACATTTTGTTTTTCTTCAATAAAAATCCGTATATGTTACGAGATTCAAATCTACTTAGTTCTTGCACAACATGTATATCGAATCTGAAGTTTGAAAAAAAAAAATTTAAAAAAAGCGCGTTTGAATTTAAAAAAATTCCCTTCTTCCGGGATCGAACCGGAGACCCTAAGATATCAGTCAAATTTTACAGTCTTATGCTCTTCCAACTGAGCTAAGAAGGGAGCTTATAAAATATAAGGGATTAGCCAAATGATAATCCTTATGTTTCTTTTATCTGATTTATCAATTAAAAACCTGGCTTTCAAACGTCCAAGTCTATATTCAAAATATTAGTGTGTAATAACTTATATTCAGATTCCACTCCAAAGGATACACATTATACAAATAACAAATTATGAGGAATAACTCCCATATATATACTAAAATAATAAATAACTAAAACTCAAACAATTAACATCAAAATGCAATTACAATAAAAGAACTTAACACGACTTTCCCTATTTCATGTTTCTCCACTTCATCTCCACTTCATCTCCACTTCATCTCCACTTCATCTCCACTTCATCTCCACTTCATCTCCAAATGTGAACCCAAAATCCAGATCCTTTATCTCCAGATCCCTTACAATCTCTCCCGTTTGCAGAAATTTGTCCTCAAATTTAACTTAACATAAATCTTCAGTAGGTAAAGGTAAATACGATGCTTGTCTTAGCAATTCTTGATAACGTTTAGTTGGTAATAATTCTAACAATTCATAAGCAACATAAGTACAATGTTTAGGATCACACCCTTGCCAAGTCACCACGGCTTCTTTAGTTTCAGCATTAAATCCAACATAACTAACAATTTCATTAATTCTAGCTTTTATTTCTGATGTAGTT
>PPKY03000071.1:0-35940 GCA_003706315.3 Ambrosiozyma oregonensis (nom. inval.)
GGCTGAATATATTTTGAATTGTATTGGTGCTGGTGCAACTGCAACTGCATCTTCTGATTGGCATGATATGTGGATTAACTCTCCAGAGTGTGCTGCTGTTACTTCTGAAATTCAGAACTTACATAAAGAATTAGCTAATAGACCAGATGCTGGTGAAGATCATTTATCTGAAAAATATGCTTCTGGATATGGTAGTCAATTCAGATTTGTTCTGAAAAGAACCATTACTCAATTTTGGAGATCTCCTATTTATTTAAGGGCTAAGTTTTTTGAAGCTGTTTTTTGTGCTTTATTTGTTGGTTTATCTTTTGTTGGTATTGATCATACTGTTTCTGGTGCAGAAGTTGCTTTTTCATCTATCTTCATGTTATTAGTTACTGCTTTGGCTTTGATCAGTCAAGCTCAAGTTTTTGCATTTGCAACTAGAGAATTATTTGAGGTTAGAGAGGCAATGTCAAATACTTTCCATTGGTCATGTTTATTACTCTCTCATACATTAACTGAAATCTTTTGGACTACACTTTGTCATTTCTTCTGTTTTGTCTGTTATTACTGGCCTGCTCAATATTCTGGTACTGCTCATCATGCAGGTTTCTTTTTCTTCATTTATGTTTTAGTGTTCCCAATTTACTTCATGTCTTATGGTATGGCAATTTTATATTTCTCACCAGATGTTCCTTCTGCTTCTATGATTAACTCCAATTTGTTTGCTTTGATGTTATTATTCTGTGGTATTTTGAATCCAAGAAAATCATCACCACATTTCTGGATTTTCATGTATATTGCTACTCCACTTACTTATTTTGTGCAAGCTTTTGTTGCTCCATTGCTTCATAATAGAAAATTGGAATGTTCTTTTGATGAATATAGTATTATTGACGCTCCAGAAGGTGAAACTTGTGGTACATTCTTATCAACTTTTGTTGATAATAAGGGTGGTTATATCCATAATCCAAATGATACAGTTCAATGTAAATATTGTCCATATACTTATCAAGATCAAGTTGTTCGTCAATATGGAATTGAATGGAGCCATCATTGGAGAGATTTTGGTATTATTTGGATTTATATTGGATTTAATTTTGTTGCCATGTTGTGTGGTTACTGGATTTTTAGAGTTAAAAAATATGGTATTACAGATCTACTTGATATTAGAAAATTGCTTGGAATCTTCAAAAAACATTCTGACAGACATGAAAAAGATTCAACTATTTTCAAGCCACAAGCAGATGATGACAAACTAATGGTCTTAAAAGAACAAAAACAAAAACAAGGTTAAAACAAACTTTTCAGTTGATTTTGAATTTGGTGTTACGTTTTATGTTTCGTGTTTGTTCAAACCAAATTATTCTTCTTCTATTTTAATAATGTATGTGTTTTATTATAACATTCTAAATCATATCTGCATTAGGAGGTGTTATATTATTATTGCTATCTTCTTGCTTTTTTTTTTCTTCTAAATTCATTAGTATTTGAATTATTTTTCTTTATTGATTATAATAGCTAATGACTTATACCTACTACCTACACAGCCTATATATATTTTTTCACTTTCATTTTTTGATACATTTCTGATTATTTATTAAGATATTTATTCTACTTAAATTTTATAAATGATGCGAATTTTTGGATAAGTGGATCCAAAGAATGCACATCGATCTAACAACTTGAAAAACATTTAATCCACAATAATATATACTAATAATAACTTATACTAAACATTCAATAGATATTAATTCGAACTACTTTATTATACAAAATAAATACTTAATTAAAGTTATAATAGGAAGAATTCACATTTAAAGATAGCAAACACATATATATATATATATAATAAATATAGTTTACGATTTCAAAACTTTATCAGTAAAACTCAAGTTTATATTACAAGCCGTTCCCACCTAGTATTGGACATTTTTGTAGAGTAACTGAATTTACCACTAGCAATTTGATTCCTAAATTTATTTCATCTCCAGTAATCACAAAATGTTCAAAACTTTTCAAGCATTATGATATTACAATAATTATGTGAAATGAAGAATATTTAAAAGAAGTGATATCTTTTAGCATACTATTATGCTAAAAAATGTTTGTTAAACCTATTAATTAGTACGTATCGTTCTGCAACCTTCTTCTTTATTTATTTATTATTTAATAATTCATGTGTGCTTCCTTGATTTTTAATTGTTTTTTACTTCGTACTATGAGTTTGTATGAGCTTATTCTTTTTCCTTTTGATAAAGTCTTAATCTAACTCTTTCTTTTTTTACTTGAGATTGTAAATTGATCAAATTCAATTTTGAGATAGATTTATAGTAGTATAAATTGAAAGTAAAAGGAATATTAATCTCGCATTATATACGATGCAGACTTCGGCAATATATTTATATGATAAAATATTTCTTTAGTAGTTAGCAAAGTTAAAAAAAAATATAATAGTAAAATGCTCGGGTATATATGTATAAAAACTAGTTAAAAAACAGATGATAAAGATACCAAATAAATTAGTATGTAATGCAGAACTCTCAAAATTAAAATAAATAAATAAACGTCATATAGTGCAGTGCAGAAACGATATATGATTAAAACACTTCTTACCAAGAAAATTGAATACTACCAATAGAAGAGCCAAACATTTCACCTTTAATTTTTTTCAATGGTGAGTTAAAAGATATTTCGTGTTCATGTCCATAGTTATAACGACCAAAATATCCAGAGTAAGAGCCGGAGCTAGTTTTAAATTGAATGGAATTTAATTTTTTACCATAGGTTAGCTTGACTCCAACCAACAAATCTCCTTTTAAAATTAAAAATGAAGATAAGCCTCCAGTTTTACAATTACCAAAGCATTCAAACTCACCATTTGTGAAAATAAATTTTAACCCGTGAATATATTTTGAATAAAAAACATCAATTTGGGCCAATTTTTTATCTAACCTTCTTTTTGTTTCAATACAGTAAACTTTTCCAGTATTTTTTTGAGCCATTCCAAAAACTCTTGTTTTTGTAATTGACTTGTCTATCCATTCTATATTCTCTAGATCCAATCCTTTTCTGTTACCATTTGAAAACCCCCAATTTTCACAGCCATTACCATTTCCGGAAGAATCTAACTTAGCATGTCCAGATGTGAATATTTTCACCCTATATCTTATGGCATTTTTCTTATTAGCTGAACACCATTTCACTAAATGATCAAAAATTTCATTTTCAAAATAAAAATTTTCACTGTAACTTTTGCATTTTATTAACTTATCAGAAATGATTAGTACATAAAATGGAGTTTCAATTAAATAGTTTCCCAAGCTAGCTAACAAAGTTTGTACAAAGAAAGATTTGGATAAGTCTTGATCCTTCGAATAAATGATTACAGATTGAATAATTTCCTTAATTTTTTCAACAATAGTATCAAACTTTGAAAAAGTCGTATTTTTAGGTTTAATCTTGAAATTTTGCTCTTTATTTTGAGCTTGAGAATATAAAGGGAAAACATTTTCGAAGTTTGTAGTTGAATTTATTTTTTTGAAATCACCTTCATCATTTTGAAATGGCTCATCAAAACAATTGAAAGTTGGCAATTTTGCAAGGGCTGGGCGAGAAGATGAAATATATCCTTTTTTAACAACAGGTTCATCAATTGTTACTTCTCTCAAATATTCCGTGACTTTTGCTAAATCTGGAATTGGAGTGTTGAAAGAAGCTGGAGTCTTTACATTTTTTTTAGGGTTTGGTTTAACGACATCAATTGAATGAGTGGAATCTTTTGGATGTTCCCAAGTAGCATCTAATCTGTCGGAC
The DNA here is from genome assembly GCA_003706315.3 of Ambrosiozyma oregonensis (nom. inval.). Lineage (NCBI taxonomy): Eukaryota > Fungi > Ascomycota > Pichiomycetes > Pichiales > Pichiaceae > Ambrosiozyma > Ambrosiozyma oregonensis (nom. inval.). The sequence continues at coordinate 3,799 of PPKY03000071.1, forward strand.
AAACGAGTAGTTGAATCTGCGAGACCTTGAATTGCAGAAGTTAGCCATTGATTCATAGTAGTGATTACGTTTCAGAACTAGATAATAATATTCAGTAAACAATGCGTTTTAAGATTGAAATTGATAGTTTTAAAAGGGCAAACGCAAAGAGATTTTGAATGAAAACAAGACAAAGAGAAATCGGGGTCTAAAATCCTCAGATTCGGGGTGTCCCTCCCTCCGGCCGATTATTCGGCTAGTTCTGATTCTTGCAGCATGTGATTGTTGCTTATTCTGATCAACTCAGCCACGACTAGATGTGGGTTTCGGATCCGATACACACTAACACAGACTTACGTAAGCTACACCTGGCTCTCTCCCCTTTTATTTAACAGGCAACTATTTCTACTTACTATTACAATTTTGCAACAAGCTACCAAAGCTAATATTAGTATTATGAGAACTAAGGAAAAGTTTTTCTATTATGTAATACAAATAACACTAATCCGGGCTTTAGATGAAATAGACAAGTTACTAGCAGAAGTTTCTTTGAGATCGTTATTTTAAATTATTCCACTTTCAAAGGTTAATTATATTACGCAGTTGAAATATTAGACCCTATAAAATTCCTTATCCATCTTCAAACTGCAAGTCTTAAAGTAAAACTGTCAGGATTAACATATTTAAACAAAGAAGCAATATTTGCTTACGGAATCATTCCATTTCAAGTAGAGTCACAATAGTTTTCTTAAACAAGGTTTCCAGGAAAATTTAACTTCAAGATTAATGAAAGAAAGCTTTTTCCTATGATCACATAAAAAGGTAAAGGATTTAATAAAAATCAAAGAAAATGAAGGAATCGCAAAAGCAAATCATTTTCCATGGCTACATAAACAGGTGGTTGATTCAACATCAACTTAGGAAAATGAGGAAACTGAAGTGCATATTAGACTTGAGAGTTGTGTAAGTAAAGGTTATACAATACAATACTATACAAATAGCTACTGTGATTATTGGATTCTTTTTCTTTCTTGTTTCTTTTTTTGTTTTTTAGGAGTCCCTATCAGAGTTTAATTTTTCATTTACATTAAGATAAAAATGGATAATAACGCTACGGGTTTAATAAATGAAGTTTAAGTTTGAAGTTTAAAACAACCCAAAGAGAACAATATAAGAGTGACTTAACCAAGACTTTTATCAATTCTTGTACCAACTCTAATATCTGAATGTAATCTTATGATACCTAGTTTTTCATGAGATAATAAATGTAACTCGCCAATTAATTCCATAACATCATCCCATTCACCAGTTAATATAGTACCTGAATTATATAATTGATTTTTAACTTTAGTGTTTTTTCTGATGTATTGAGTTATTTTACTTATGAAATCTGAACCCGAAGGTGAAGTGGTTCCTACCTAAGTGAAGTAAGAGGAATTGAGTTTGTTAGTAATCACAGTTATTGCATAGAGTTGAGTGAACTGAACAAACTTACTGGAATCAAACAAATATTAGCTGTACAGTAAAGTTTTTGTTCAAAATTGACGTTAGTCATCGAATAGATATGACTGCTTTATAACAGTTCAAAATATATTAGTAAAAAATATAGTATCTGTGTTGAGAAGGTGATTCAATCAATGAGCGTCGTTTAATGAATTTCATTTTATCTCACTGGACAATGAACTTCATTTTATCTCACCGGACGTGACTGAGTTATGACTTCCGCACTAGGTGAAAGACTTTTAGACCAGTACATACTAACGAACCAAAAAGATTCATTCATTCATTCTTATAGTAAACAGTTAATAGCTGATATATACAATATACAATATATTGAAAGGAAAAGAATTAACTTTATGAAAGTCAAAATATCTAGGTACCATAAAAGCCTCATTACAAAAACCCATTTTTCAAAATTGATTAACAATAATTATAGTTTTGAACCATTAATTATTGGTTCAATTTCATAATTGCTGCACACGATGCAAATCTCTTGTCAATTTTTTCAAACTTTAAATTACCTTCATTTAATCTACTGAAATATTTAATTTCCGAATTATCAATAATTAAAGTAACAGGTTCACGTAATCTATAAATAGTTGTATTTGATGGTAAATTATTAACTGAAACTATTTGATCAAGATTTTTGAAAGTTTTTTTTAATTTCTTCCGTATATTGAAAGTCACTGGAATTGAAGATGCACTTAATAATACTGCAACATTTCTTTTAAATATTAAAGTCAATTCAATTCCAAAATCTTGAACTCCATTAGGTATAAATAATTGTTCCAAGGATTTTGATTCAAAAGAAGTGGATGACGTGGAAGAAAAACTTGAAAGGCCAGATGGAGAAGAAGAAGATAAAGAAGATGACGATGATGAAGTAAATTGGGTCAATGTTCTACTTCTAGTTCTTGATAATATACCTTGTCTTGGTAGAGTTTCTATGAATTCAGAACCTGCCTTATTAACCATTCCAAAACTTGATTCAATTGTTAATTTTTGTAAATTTGGGCATTCATTCAATTTAACAAACTTCAATAAATTGCTTGTAATAGTTAAACATTCTAAACATTTGGGAAATGATATTGATTTATACAGATCATATAAATTAACTTCAAATTTCCCTAAATACACTGATAAATTCAGTTCCATAACAGTATCAGGTAATTTAAAAGATATATTTTGATTAATCAAACATCCCAAACTTAAAGCTAATGTAAATATTCTCAGTTTTGTTAACTTTGTAAAATCACAACCAATAATTGTACTAGGACAATAAATTACAACTTCTCTAACTGAATCACTAATAAACGTCAAATGTTCAACTGAAAAATATTGAATTGTAACCGTTTTTAAATTTGTGATCTTAGGCATATAATCATTTACGACATTCTTAACATCTGCTCCTTCACATAATAATAATTGTCGACAAGGTAAATTTTTAACTAAATCAAATGGTATAAAATTCAGTGGGGTTGCTAAAGTATTTAATTTTAATTGTGAATTTGGTAAATTTATAAGTTTTTCAACATAATTTGGTTCACTTAATAATCTAACAGGTCCATTGAATTCAATTATTAATAAAGGAACATTTTCAGCTAAATGTTTTAATTCCGCAATATACCATAAATCAGTTTGAATAACAACTTCAATACTCTTTAAACTTTTAAAATTTGGTATATTATCAATTAATACGGTGAAAATATGTAATGATATAACAGGAATCCTAATTGAAGTGGCTCTATTTAAATAAGTTCTATATGGGGATACAGTCAAACTACCTTCTAACATGATACTTAATTTTTTTGATAGTTTAATAAGATTGGTCCATGGTCCGGCAAATTCAAAATATTGTACTGTAAAGTTATCTATAGGTAAAATATTGAAAATTTTATTATAACTGTAAAATGACTCAGATGCCAAAATGAATGGAGTAAGATTGGGAATTGAATTAGAAGAAATAATTAATTTATCACCTTGTTGTTTTAAATTCAAATCAAATCTAAGTGAAAATCTATTAATCAATCTATATAAAAATGAAGGATAAGACAATATTCCAAAATTTGGAAGACTATATAAAACAATCAACTGTTGTAGCTCAACTGGTAATTGATGAAGTATATAAAAATAGGTTGCAATTGACATATGGAAAGGAAATGAGAGGGTTTCATATATGTCTTATGACCAAATAATCTTAATTAAAGTTAATAAATAAATAATCTTAATTTAAGTTGAATAACCAAAAAAAGGACATTAACTTTAGCTTTTCTACCTCTTTGGAATACTGCTATTTTTTCCAAACAATACATATTATGATCATAGCACTGTAAGGAATGATAAAAAGTAAAACTCTTGATATTCTAAGACCAGGGATAATCCGATGGAGCCGTCTAAAAAACTGCGCCATCTATATATCAGCCACACACCAGCCACACCTGTAAGCCGTTTTGCCAGCAGCGGCACGTGCTCTCTCATTCAGCTTTTATATTTCCTAGAGATAAATAAAGTAAATTCTTAACAATACATGATAAAGGAAAGTTAATCAATGATGTTGATGATGATGATGATTGCGCTGCTATTGTACTATCAACAATAATACTTTTTTGTTGAAACATTAACCAGAGCTCGGAATTTGTGGGAGCCGCATTAGCTCTCCAAAATAACTGCTATATTTTTTTTTTTCGTATTTTGCCAATAATTTTCTAATTTTTAAACTGTATCTTTTATTATTTAATACTAAAATTTTTGTTCAACTTCGGATCCACAGATTAAGTCTTTACTTTCGGAATTATGTTTATGCTATGATTGCTATTTGGTTCACATTGTTCATCTTATTAAAGTATCTTAATTTAGAGCTAATGAGATGTTTAAATGAAAACTTTATATGGAGCTTGCTTTCTTTCTACTATAGAACTAGATTCTTTTTTCAATTTTGCTTTATATTTAAAATTAAAGAGTGTTTCCCAAACCTTGTTGTTTTCTCACTGTTCAATTACTTTTATTGCCGCTATAAAATGAGGAGCTATTGGTATTTTATTGGGTTAGCAGCTTTCTGTACCCTGGTGCTTATTTCACAAATGAAAAGAATTAATTCTTATAATCTTATTGAAAAAGAAATAGAATCACTTTATAAAACAAGCAATCAAAATTCAAAAGGTGCAAACTCTTCTGATGCATCTGTGATCGAAGCAAGCAAAAAGAACTTTTTCAAATGTGAAATACACCATTCAATGATTTTGGATTTCCTTATAAAGATGGTCAAACTGATGAATTAGCTGAAAGTATGAAAGATGAATTTTGTAATACAATTCCTGGAATTACTGCTGCTTTAGATATTTTACCATTTGTTATTTTGAGATAAGATTTTGCAAGATATTTATAAGTTTTTGTACTAATAGTCCAATAAAATTAAAAGAGAAACAAAAAGAAACACTTGAATTGTTTCAGTGTTCAAACCATTATGAATTTTTAAATAATAATCACATTTTACAAACTTATGTAAAAAAATGTCTTTAAATTTTAGGACTATGGGTAACCCTCAAAGTTTTACACGTTTTACCTTATTATAAAAATATTGCAAATTAGTAAATATAACAAAAAAAAAAAATATGAACCTGAAAATTAAGAAATAGAATGTTTTAAAAGTTATCAATGATAAATAGAGAGAAAAAGAAAAAGAAACGCAAACCAACTAATAGGTATATATAGTATCCAATTAATGTGTGTAAAAAAAACGGAAAAGATAAAATGAATTAAAAAGATTAGGCCTATTTAAAACTTTTGTAAAAATAAAACAACATTATCAACCAAAGTATCAATTTCAGATTTCAAAGACATGGCACCAAAACTAATTCTTAATATACCAGTAGCTTTACCATCAATCACATCCAAAGCACCACCACAAGTTTGACCCATGTTATAATCTCTAATAATATCTTGGCTATCTCTATGTAACCATTTTGAAAGACCACCGACATTACACATACCACCAGATCTAACTGATAATCCTTTTAAAGAAACGGATTGTTCAAAATCAAAATAACCAACTGGTTCACCTTTCGAATTTTTCAAAGAGAAAGCAATAATCGGTCCTTGATTAAAACTATTTGGTGAATGAATTTCAACCATTGAAGTTCCAGTTGATTTATATTTCAAAGATTTTAATTTTTTAGTAGCATATACAGTTAATTCTTTAACATATGATGAAATGTTTCTATATGATCCATATAATTTATTATGCATTCTAATAGCTTCAGATAGTTGAATAATTGAATGAATTGGTAAAGTACCTTCTTCAACAATTGAAAATAAATCATGCTTAAATTCTTTATAAGGGATATTAATAGCAACTGCATCAACGGTACCACCAGCAAAGTATTTCTTATATGGTAAAATTTGTTTGGCAGATTCTTTCTTTATAATTAATCCTCCAATATCAGGCATACCAAACATTTTATAAAATGAAACAGCCATAAAATCAGGAAAAGAATCAGAATCAGATAAATCAGGTGGAGAAGTTGTACATAAAGAAGCAGCATCTAATAAAGTAAAAGTATTTGGATTTTTTTCTTTAATTTTTATATTCCATTCATTAATTGGGAATCTCTCACCATTTAAATTTGATTGACCGGTCCATGCAACTAAATTTGGATTTTCAGAAGATAAGTTTAAATCATCCATATCATTGAATGAACAAGATGAAGCAGCCAATTCTCTGACACCAACAACAGAAGTATGACAATTAATATTGTAGTTGTAAGAAAATTCCGGAAATTTATCCTTATAACATAAACCAACAGTTTTAATTGAGTGAGTAGCATTTAAAGTGAAAGCGACATCAAATTTAGCAGGATCAGCATTAAATAATTTCAAAACATCTAATCTAGCTTGATTGGTAATAGTCTCAGATTTAGTAGAGGGAGCAGAACGAGAATGAGAATTACCAAATAAATTAGTTAATAAAACATTTGAACTTGATAAAACCAAATCTTTTGAATAAATAGTCATTCCAGCATGATCAAGGTAAATATTACCCTCCATATGAGGATAAGATTGACTTCTGATCTGTTCGACAGGTTGAGGGTAGTTACAGTGAATTAAATCTGTTTGAGGAGTGGTAATGGTAGCAGTTGATAACATATTTGGCTATTTGAATTGAGATACAAATTATATGCCTAATTTGTCTTAAGTTTAGAAGAGAAACAAGGGGAAATCATGCTCTATTTATGATGGCGCAAGGTCACATGATCTTGCGAGTGATGGCGACATTGCATCAGATAGCCAATCACAAGCATCAATTGGGCAAATGCGGCTCGTTGACATAGCTTTCTCTTTGCCACAGTTTGGCAGCCGTAAACCACAGTTTCCAGATCCGGAAAAAGCAGCCTGATAACCAGGATTTGTTGTGAACCTCCATATTGACAGCTTCAAAACTCCAGTTTGCTACCTTTTCAGTTATTGAAGGTTCTTTTAGAGGTTTGAAAGTGCTTCAAGTTGGTAGTGCACTTTACCAATAGAGGAGACTAATTAGCAGGACTGTGATTGGCCACCCGCTTTGATGCGTCATTCAATTTTTGCAATTTCAATTTCAAGAGATAAGAAAAGACAGCATTGCAAATTTGATAAGAAGAATTTAGCGGGGGTTACAATATCGGTGTTTGAAATTTGACCGTTAGTGCTACTATTTTATGCTGATTCTAGTACTTTTACAAACGTTTGTTAATAATTTTGATTGCTAGATGGAAGAAAGGAAAACACAGACTAATTATAATGTAAAATATAATGATTGTATAAAGTTCAAAGAGATGGAACACGGGATTTAAAAGATACTCTTACCAAAGGAAGCGATGAATCAGACCCCGATTCAAGAAATTCAAGAATATTGTGACTCACTCACATAAAGTAACTATAATTAGGGAGTATTACCCTTCTTCTCTGGCTAAATGTAACTTATATGTACCGTTAATTCTTTTACGATTGCATTAGTAAGAAAGAGATAACAAATGATAAATCTGCGCACGTGATGAGATCAGGTGACTACTCATAAATTCTAAATCATACTTTTGGAAAAACAATCAATTGAACAATTTAACAACTTAACAGTTTAACAATTTAACAATTTAACAATTTAACAATTTAACAATTTAACAATTTAACAATTTAACAATTTAACAATTTAACAAGTTGTGCCTTTTCAATTTTCAATGGTCAATCTGTATAAGAGGTGTGGTCCAGTCCTATAGAGTGATACTCCCGGTTTTTTAAAAACTACGCCACTATACCGCTGAATCACTTGTTTTCAGTTATTTAGACTTTAGGTTTTAAAATTACAACCTCTAATCCTCCTTGAATTTGCCCTGTCTATTTTTTAAGACAAATTATTGATAATTCTTTAGGTTAATCAGAAATCCATTCAATAAATCAGCCAATATGTATTTTAATAAGACAATCTAGTGAGAAGTAAAATGATCGAACTACGCCACATCCTCATGGTCCAACGGACATGCCATCTGAAAAGATAAGCTAAATCAAAATATATCCTTAAGGTTTTATTGAAAAAACCAGATCAATTATTTATATTCACCATGATGCTGTTTTTTTGATAGGTTATATATATCTTTTTTTTTTTTTGCTCAACGAATAGTTCAAAGATTTAATCACGGGATTTGAATATTCAAAGATGAAAGATTCAGTTGCTTCAAAGAAAGAATCTTCTTCAGAATCACTATTAGAAGGTGGTGTTAAAGATAAATTAAGAAGGCAAAAAAGATGGATTTCTTTTATGTTTCCTAAAGAAGTTCCAGTCTTGCCAACTCAAGAAGAACGTAAAGTTTATCCGGAAAAGCATTCAAATTTTATCAAAAGAATGTTTTTTTGGTGGTTACTTCCATTATTTACTGTTGGGTATTTGAGAACAATTCAACCTGAAGATTTGTTTATTTTAGATGAACATCAACAAATGAAAAACATGTATGAATTATTTCAATATCATTTCAAACAAGAAGTGAAAAGAAAACAAGAAAAGCATATTTTATCCAAAGTTAAATCCAGAAATGAGACTCTTCAAACATCTTCGGTTTCTGCTTCCGAAGATTTAGAAGACTTTGTTCTTTCAAGATTGACTTTAATCCTAGTAGTTTTTAAATGCTTTTATTATGACATTATTAAATCTATTATATTAACTTTGTTTGCCTCAGGAATTACCGTTTCTATTCCACTTTTACAAAAAGGACTAGTCGAATTTATTGAAAGTAGAACGAAGGATCCAAATTCAAAAATTGGGAAAGGTATTGGTTTTGCCATTGGTTTAACCATGTTTCTTTTAGTGAATGGTATCATGACAAATGTATCACAATATACTTTCCAAGTTGTTGGCGGTCAATTCGTTTCCCTATTAACAAAAGAAATTTTAAGAAAGGCTCTATATTTAACTCCTAAATCACATCATAAATTCGATGATGGTAAAATTAGTTCAATTATAAGTACTGATTTAAACAGAATTGTCTTTGCTTCAAGGGTCATGCTTTTTGCGCTAGTAATTCCTATCAATTTAGTTGTTTCTATAGCTTTATTAATTTACAACATTGGTGTTGCTTCTTTAGTTGGTGTGGCTGTTTATGGTGTCTTTTCCATTGGGATAGGTTCATTGTTTACTATTTTGGTTCAATATAGAAAAAACATCACTGTTTACACCGACAAAAGAGTCACTTTAATTAAAGAGGTTTTGAAAAATTTTAGAATGATTAAATACTTTAGATGGGAAGTTCCATATTTTGAACGACTAAAAAGCTATAGAGAAAACGAATCAAAAGCTGTATTAAAATTAACATTAGTCAGAAATATATTAGCTTCTTCTCAAACTGCTTTACCTGCAATTGCAACAATGTCTGCAATTTGTGTTATGTATGGTATTCATTATTATGCATCCATTGGTTCTATTTTTGCTTCTGTTTCTTGGCTTGATGGTTTAGGTTTTTCTTTTACATTATTACCAATGGCAGTTTCAACTTCTGCAGATGCAGCAATTAGTTTAAAAAGAGTCTGTGAGCTTTTGTCAGCTGATGAAATTGAGGAAATTAATGATTCTAGTTTGAGCAAGCGTATTACTTATAATTCAAAAGAAAAGGGAGATGAAAATATAATCGAAATCAAAAATGGTTATTTTGAATGGGATACTTTTGGAATTGAAGATAAAACTGAAGCATCAGATAATGGTAAGGACAAAAAGTCTGGAAAGAAGGAAAATAAAGAGAAACCAAAAAAAGAAATCATTATTAATGAAAAATTATCTGAAAAAGATGAAGAAGAATCAATGAAAAAGTTATTTCCAGGGTTGAATAACATCAATTTGTCCATTAAACGAAATGAATTTGTTGTTGTCACGGGTTCAATTGGTTCTGGAAAAACATCACTACTAAATGCTTTTGCTGGTTTCATGAAAAAACAACTAGGTGAAGTTACAGTAAATGGGTCAATGATTTTATGTGGAGCTCCTTGGATTCAAAATTCAACCATTAGAGACAACATTTTATTTGGATCTTCATATGATCAATCTAGATATGATGATATTGTTAGAGGATGTTCTTTGAAAAACGATTTTAAACAACTACCAGGTGGAGATTTAACTCAGGTTGGTGAAAGTGGTATCACTTTATCAGGTGGTCAAAAATCTAGAATTAGTTTAGCTAGAGCCATTTATGCCGATGCTGATATTATTCTAATGGATGATGTTCTAAGTGCAGTTGATGCTAAAGTTGGGAAACATATCGTTGATAATTGTATATTAGAATACTTGAGTGATAAAACTAGAATTCTAGCAACTCATCAATTGTCACTAATTGGATCAGCTGATAGAATCATATTTTTGAATGGTGATGGTACAATTGATGTTGGTAAATTAGATGAATTAAGAACGACGAATGAAGCTTTTGCTAAATTGTTACCTCTTTCTAATGTAGTAAATAATCAACCAGCCTCTCAAGTTGGTACATCAACAATAAAAATAATTACTTCTACAACTGAAAAACCTACTGTTGAAGTTAAAATAGTTGAAGAAGAAAATAGAGCTGTTAATCGATTGAAAGGTGATGTTATATCTACATACGTTAAGTTGGCGTCTGGGTTTTTTAGAATGTTGTATTTGCCCATCTTACTTTTTGTTGTTGCTTTGTATCAATTCAATGTCATATTTGCAACTACTTGGTTGTCATTTTGGGTTTCAAAAAAGTTTACACATTTAGGAGATCCAGTTTATATTGGATTATATATTATGTTCACATTTTTAGTTGCTGTGTTTGGTATATTGTTTTTATGTCAAATTTCTTATGGAGTGGTTTTAGCTTCTAAGAAATTGAATATTCTTGCTTTAAAAAGAATTATGCATGTCCCACTATCATATACTGATATTACTCCAATGGGTAGAATTTTAAATAGATTTACGAAAGACACTGATGCTTTAGATAATGAAATTGTTGAAGTCATTCAAAATCTTGTGCAAGACCTTTCTAGTATTATCGGTACAATTATTCTTTGTGTTATTTATATTCCATGGTTTGCCATATCCATTCCATTTTTGATATCTTCATTCACTTTGTTAACAGATTATTTTCAATCCACCTCCAGAGAAGTTAAAAGACTAGAAGCTTTAGAAAGATCCAATGTTTACAGTCATTTCAATGAAACTTTAAGTGGTAGAAGTACAATCAAAATTTATAAATCTGAAGAAAGATTCTTGAATGAAATAGATGCACATATTGATTCTTTGAATGAACCATTTTTCCTTACGATTGCCAATCAAAAATTTTTAGTTGTTAATATGACACTTTTAGTTTCTTTTATTACGCTTTTAGTTTCATTGCTTTGTTGCTTCCGTGTTTTTAAAATTAATAGTGCCTCTACTGGTTTACTTTTAACTTACATTTTACAAATTTCTCAATCTTTGGTGTTTGTTTTCACTTTTATTGCTCAACTTGAAAATGAGATGAATTCTGTTGAAAGATTAAAGCATTTTGCTTTTGATTTACCTCAAGAAGCTCCTTTTGATATACCTGAACTTGATCCAAAACCAGAATGGCCAGAATTCGGTGCTATTAAGTTTCAAAATGTGAGTTTGAAATATAGATCCGGCTTACCTTATGTATTAAAGAATGTTTCTATGAATATTTCACCCTCTGAAAATATTGGTGTTTGTGGTAGAACAGGTGCTGGTAAGTCAACTTTAATGACTTGCATCTTTAGAATGGCTGAACCTGAAGGTATAATTACTATTGATGATGTTGATATTAAGAATTTAGGATTAGGGAAATTGAGATCAAAATTATCAATTATTCCTCAAGAGCCAGTTTTATTTGCAGGTACAATTAGAGAAAATTTAGATCCTTTCCATGAACGTAGCGAAGATGAATTATGGGATACTTTAAAAAGATCTCATTTAATTGAGGAATCTGTATTGGAAAGGGTTAAGGTTCAAACTGTTAGAGATGAATCAATGCATAAGTTTCACTTACAACAAATTATTGAGGAAGACGGGAGTAATTTATCGTTGGGTGAAAGGCAACTATTAGCCTTAGCTAGAACATTGGTTAGAAAATCAAAGATTTTGATTCTTGATGAAGCTACTTCCAGTGTTGATTATGAGACAGATGATAAAATCCAGAAAACTATTGCTGCTGAGTTCCATGATAGTACTATCTTATGCATTGCTCATAGATTGAAGACCATTCTCGATTATGATAAGATTCTGGTTATGGATGATGGTAAAATTGCTGAGTTTGATACTCCATGGAATTTGTTCCAAAACACTTCTGGGATCTTTAGATCTATGTGTGATCAATCAAATATTATAGCTGATAATTTCAATAGAAAGTGTTGATTTGTTTAGACTAATTTACATTTTTATTTATTTTTTTCTTCTTTTTATTTTTGTTTTGGTGAATTTTTCAACTTCATTTTTTTTTTCATTTGTTTGCATGTGTTTTCTATTATTTTCCTTGGATGTTCATTGTTTATTATCTATTCATTTTATTACTTTTATTGGGCTTGTTAGCCTATATCATTTTATTTTATTTTCAATTTTTATGAATTAGATTCTGTTAAATTATTCATTTAGTGGTTTAAAAACCTATGTTTACTGGTACTTTAAATTAAATAAGTGTATATTTAATTTAACTTAAAAGTAAAAGTTAATTAAAATGCTAAATAAAATAATACGAACAAGAGATATATCATGAAGAAGATTTCTTTTCAGAGGAGTAAACATCACTAGTATGCACGTCGATTTTTTGATCGAGACTATTAGATTCATCATCTGAATTAATGAACTTCTTAATCTCTTTGACTCTTTGATTATTATCGTACTTGGTACCAAAGTAGCCTAAAATAGGAAGGAGTAAAAGTATAATGGCAGCAACTGTGGAAACAATAAAACCAAGATGAAATTCAGGTGCTTTAGAAGTTGGATAAAAAACAATATTAGTCCAAATATTGATAGCTTGTGAAACTGCATCTGAATAACTGGTAACAACAACTCTTTCTCTTGAATCATGTCTACAAACTCTATTAATCCACCCAGAAACAATAGCCTGATTAACTGAATCAAGTCCAATTATCAACATACACACCCATTTCCAGCCATATGGTATAGACCATGCAGCTAGAGAAGCATAGGAAATAATGAAACAAATTTGAGTAAAACTTAAAAATGGATAAAATGAAAAAGAATCAGATAACCCAGCTAAAAAGAATTGACCAACAATAGATATGACACCTTGGAAAGTTGTATAGTTATCAACTTGAGAAACAGTAAATCTTCCATTATTAGTTCTTTCCCAATCTAGCCAAAGTGGCATTGCAGTACCATCAGGTAAAGCAACTATGTTAAGTAAGACCCAAAAAGTTGCAAAGAAATGAACATGCCAATTTAAGAAAGTGTTCTTCACAGTTTGAAGATCTAATTTTTGAGCACCCATAATACCAGCTTTTTCTTGACGTTCACAAGCTAATTCATAATCATCATCACTCATCCACCAAATTGGTTTCTCGTTCTTTTGCTGTCTAGATTGAAGACAAGATGGGAAAAAGATTAAACCATAAATTGCAATTGGTAGTGTGAATATACCATCAATAATGAAACCCCATTTATAACCTTGCAGTCCATTAACCCCACTTAAATTATCATAAGCAGCAGATTGTAAGTAACCAGAAAACATACCACCTAAAGTTGAACTGATTGAAAAAACCATAACTCTTCTATAAACCTCATCTCTTCTGTACCAAGTTGAAATAATAAAGACAGAAGATGGGAACGCAATACCTTCACAAAAACCAATTAAAAATCTAATTGCAAAAATATGTGATGGTTGTTTGGCAGCAGCACTACAAAAAGTTAAGATACCCCAAATAATTTCAAAACTAGGCAATAGCCATCTAGACCATCTTTGAGTAATTAACAAAGTACCAAAACACATGGAAACAATATAACCAGCAGAATAAAGTGATTTAGCATATGATAGATCATTACCAGTAAAATCTATTGCTTCTCTCATACCACTAACATAAGAATAAGAAATGTTTGACTTATCCAAAGCTTTAGTAAAATAAGAAAGACAAATATAAGTTAAAATAAATCCATCTAGTTTGAATAAGAACTTTCTTTCTCTTGAATCATACAAGTAACCAGGGTACCACCAAACCAATTTCACAAAACTATCATACCAATGTCTTAGCTCAGCTTTATCTTCACTGGCTAAAAGTGCTCTAATTTGTTCATCAGTTTGGAGTTCACTGACTGGAACATGACCAAATGTTCTCTCTCTTGTAATTTGATTGATCTCCTTTGATTTCAATGAAACACTCATTTAAATTAACTAAATAATAGATATAACAATAAAAAAACGTTCACTCTTTATGTCATTGAGATCAAAACTCTGGAAGACTCATTCTTATATAAAGAAATACAAATTAATGACTAACGGTCAATGCTACAGCAATTTAGATCCATAAAAGTGGTTGCTAAAATACACTATGGTTCACTCCTTAGTTAAACTCACAAGATAAGTAAATGGATATAACTTTGTATTATCGTTCTTTTTTGGCTGCCACAGTTCTGAAATTCCAAATGCGGCCGGATTATTCTCTCGTTTCCTCCTGCATTTGGCCCCGGCCAAGACTCTTAGACTGATCTGCCCACGCCAAATAGTATTTGTCTCGATATTGCTGTCTATACTATATTGCCTATAGGGTTTTCTCTTGAGCAAAATATTTCAAAATTTGAGTTTGAAAACTAGATTCTATGTTTACAATGGATATTTATATTTAGGGGAAAATGAACAGGAATTAGAAATCAGTTGAAGAAATGATGTGATAAGGGCATTTAGACAGACTGAGGGGAGCAATATTATATAGACTGACCGAACGGCATTTCCCTGATGAGGTTAGTCAATTAACCAGTAAATCTCATAAATCTCTTAGATTTACTGGTTGGGATCATTTATTCCATCCAATTAAATTGAATCTAACCTTAAATTGTTGGAACAAAAAAACCCTGAAGTGGCTCTAACAAGTTATGTAGGTAAAATTGTCTATAGAAATGAAAAAGTTTATTTTGCTTCATATAACAACCTATATTTATTTTGTTTATTTAATTGATAAACCCTAATGAGATAAGCCATATGTGATAACTCACCTGATAATATCTGGGATTCTGTGGATATAATCACCACAGAGGATGATGTGATTTGGATTTTAAATTTAAGGTGGTATGGTATTCTATAAATTTATCCTTTCATAATTGAAGGCTCTTTCTTTCGGAGTTCAGGTTTTAATATTTTATATTTTGTCTTATTTTCTTTGGATTCTTTGAAACTTCTTTAGATTCTATATCATTACTTCGATATCCAATGTGAATATTGGTATCTATTTTTTATTTGTTCACATTACCTATGAGTATTATAATTATCATTAACCGAATAATCATTTGTCTTTCAGTAGTATGTTTAATAGAGGTAATATCCTCAATAAGCTTGAAGAAGATTCCATAAAAAACTAAAGAACAATACAGTTTTCTAAGAATCAGCATTGACGTAATATCTGCTTTGCCACCCCAGCTCCACCTCAAAGTGGCTCAGCCACCACAGCTTTTGATGGAAGATTCGAGAAATACGATCACGTGTAAAATATCACGCAAAAAGTTAACCAAAAGCACTGCCCGGTTTGTTTAACGGACTTTCAGCGAACTTGCTGAACATGACTCAAATTTGGAGACAAAAACCATTAGTTTAGGAAAATAGTTAAAAACATATCGTATATAATACACATTTACATATATATTAATAATCTTTTAAAAAATGTCAGATTGGGATTCAGTTACAATTATCGGTAAAAAAGCTAGAGTTGGCGGTGGTGCAGGTCCAAGAGACAAGACCATTAAGTCAAACTCTCAATTAAATGCTGCCAGAAGAGCAGGTAACGTTGTTTCAAGTGAAAAGAAATATGGTACCACCAATATTAAGTCAGATGTCGAAGGTCAACGTTTAACCAAAGTCGATAGATCAGATGATATTATTGTTCCAAAGAAATTGGATGGTAATGTTGGTAAGGTTATTTCTCAAGCAAGACAAGAAAAGAAATTAACTCAAAAAGATTTAGCTACTAAGTGTAATGAAAAACCAAATGTTATCAATGATTATGAATCAGGTAGAGCTATTCCAGATCAACAAATTTTAGGTAAACTGGAAAGAGCTTTAGGTGTTAAATTAAGAGGTAAAGATATTGGTGGTCCTTTATTTAAGAAGAAAGAAAAGAAGTAGATTAATGTTAATGTCTGTCTTTCTTATACTTGTACTGCATTTTTTTTTCTTTCATAATGTTTATCATACGATTTCTACTACATAATTTTTATATAATTGGGCTCCAATGGATTTCTGTCTAACGCACTGTTTGTTCGTTCTTCTGTTTTGCCACTGAGTAAATGAAGGCTTTTAAAGCTCAGTAGATGTACAGGGAAATAGGATGAAATGAAGTTCCTAAAGTTTATTTTGTATTAGTACTAACATATGACAGTGAATTGATATTTTATTTTATTTTAAAACTTTAGATGCAGTTAGTAGTAATGGACAATCATAAATAGTGTAACATTCAACTACCAGTACAAAACACAACAAAACTTTTCCTTTCTTCAATCAAAGTTGATCTCTATTCATTTTTTATTACTAAATCCAATTGAAACTTTCCTAAACCTTTAAACCTTTAGATAACAGATATTACTGAAAATTCAGTAATATTAAATAATCAAAAAAAAACATAACAACTTACAAATAAATATTACGTAATATAGTAAACATTCAAAAAAAAAACATTAAAAAAAAAAAAATTTGGCAAAGACAACAACTAAATGGAAAAGATTGATAGTAAAATCAAGTTTGCTTTTTACAACAGCCTTATCAAACTTAACTTGCCAAAATATAGTACCTCAGAAATGACTACAATTTATAATATTGATTTAGGTATCACTGATGCTGAAACATACTCTATTCAAAACAAATCATTAAAATTAGATTCTGAAAAAGATGTTTCTGAAATTGCAACTTTAATTCAATCAATTAAATTATTAAAGAAAGTTGATTTATCTGGTAATACAATTTCACCAATTTCTTTAAAAGCAATAATCAAAGCAATTTCAATTAACTCTAAAGACAGTTTAGTTGAATTAAATTTACAAGATATCTTTACATCAAGAAATAAAGAAGAAATCCAAGAATCTTTTGAAAACTTGATTCCTATTTTACCTGAATTTACCAAATTACAAGTTTTAAACTTATCCGATAATGCCATCGGTCAAGAGGCTATTGGCCCTTTATGTTCAATATTATCTAAATTAACTACTTTAAAACATTTGATCTTAACTAATAATGGTTTAGGTCCATTTAGTGGTGCTAAGTTAGGTAAAGCATTACACTCACAATATCAAATAACTAAAAATGGTGGTTTAGAAACTTTTTGGTGTGGTAGAAATAGATTAGAAAATGGCAGTATTGATTATTTAAGTATTGGTTTAAGACAACACTCTAATTTAAAAGAAATTAGAATGTACCAAAATGGTATAAGACCAGTTGGAATTTCTAAATTTTTAAATCAATGTGTTTCTAAATTAAATAAATTGGAAGTTTTAGATTTACAAGATAATACATTTACATTATCTGGTTCTTTAGCTTTAACTAACATACTTAAGAATTTAATTTCTTTAAAAGAGTTAAATTTAAGTGATTGTTTACTAGGTAAGAAAGGTGGTATGTCATTCGTTCAATCATTAGGTCAATTATCTGATTCTAAGTTAGAAATATTGAAATTACAATATAATGAGTTAGACGAGCCTGTTATTGAACTTCTATCTAGAACTTTACATATATTAAAGAAACTTAAATTTTTGGATTTAAATGGTAATATATTTGATGAAGATGCTGAATTTGTTCAAGTTATTAATAATTATTTTGAAGAAAAAGGATTTGGTGAATTAGGTGAATTGGATGAATTAGAAGAACCAGATTCTGATGAAGAAGAAGAATCTGATAATGATGAATCTGATGAAGAATCTAGAAGTGATGCAGATTTAGATGCTTTAGAAGAAGAGTTAACTAATGTTCACATATAATATGGTTACAACAAAATGAACAGCAATATATTTGAATATAAATAGATATACTATATACATTTGTATTTAAAATTATAACAATATATTTTCATAATAACATAATAAGCAATGAACTATAAGCAGAGAAACTAACCTAATTTAGATAATTCATCTTTATATTTAGAAATCAATTGATCTTTTTTAATCCATCTATTTTCAAGCCATTTTTCTAGTTTATTTCTTTTGGTTGGAATTCTACTCATAAATTTTGCTTGTATATGAATCAAAACGGTATATTGTTCATCACTCAATCCAAAAACATCTAACAATGTGGGCGCCCCAAACACTATAGAAGTCTTGCCATTTTCCGATTCAACTTTCTTAAAATAAAGTAAAGTTATATCATATAACCTAGTAAAATTTGTTTTATATAATCCGAGAATAGAATTAGCAAAATTTGAATAACGTGGATATAATAAGTTTTTAAAATCTGGCAAATAATACTTATCAACCAATTCACTTTGAACTTTTAAATCTGATTCATTAAAAATATTAACTTCAGGAAAAGTGATTAACCAATCCGGAGATTCATTTTCACCTGACTCATCTAAATATTTTTTGAAAATAAAATGTAATGTATTAGAATCTAATTCCCAATTTTCATCAGTTTCTGAAATATTTTTAAATAACTTTAAATTAGGTAGTTTCCAAATATCAAACCAAGTGAAAAAATTTAACTTAGGAATCAACATGTTTGATGTTAAATCTTTACATATTAAAGGTTGAGATGATTTGATTAAATCTTCAATACTTTTCTTTTTAGAACCTTTTTGTTTACTAGATTCAGATGATTTTGGTGGGTTCTTTCCTGTATGTAATTCAAAATGTTGTTGGTCAATAGCTTTCAATGTCAAAAAGGGAAATACTAAATAATCTGCCAATGATGCATGATTAGAGATGATTAGTGAGTTATCTAATTCTAATGAATCTCCAGCAAGTATGAATTGAAGATTATTCAATTCCTTCATTAAATAATGAAAAATAACATGTTTTGGTTAGTATGTATAATGTATAATTGAATCATAATGGGAGAGGGATAAATCAATGGCTTTATCATACCAAAATATAAAGACATAAAGTCCAAAATCCAGCTGCAAAATAATTATCATAAACTAATCTAGTTCTAGGAAAAAATAAGTAGACAATAGTAGTTGAAAATTGAAATAATCTGAAAGTGATATAATATATTAATAAAATAGTGATAAAACAAAAGCAACGAACAACTTTGAACAATTGTGCGTTTGATTTAGATTTTAATAAATTTTTCAATTGAGGAATACCAATATGGGTTAACAACTCATCCTTAATCATGTTTCAAAATACTTTTACACTTACAATTGTGAAGTATTTATGATGAACTAGTGAAAACTGATTATTTCTTTATCTTTTTAAATAAATAAAAAAATAAATAAATACATAGTCACGTGATATACACAGCCGTTATTGTGAGCCGCTAATTCAAAAAAAATAGTTTTTTTTTTTTAATTTTTTTTATTTTTATTTTTAATTTGAATGCTTATTTATTTTACTTCATTTAAACATAAAATTATACTTTATAAATTATATTCAATATGTCACGTATCATTGTTAAGAATTTACCAATATACTTCACTGAAGATAAGCTAAAAGAACATTTTCTAAAAGTTCCAAATGGTAAACCAATGATAACAGATATTAAATTGAAAAGAAATAATATAGGTGAATCAAGAAGGTTTGCATTTATTGGTTATAAAGATCTCAAAGATGCTGAATTTGCAATTAAATATTTTGATGGATCATTTATTAATACAGCTAAGATTCAAGTTTCAGAAGCTAAATCATTTAGTGATCCAAATGTTCCAAGGTCATGGAAAGAAAGAAAACATGATGCTGGAATTAGACTAAAAGAAACAGAATTAAAACTACAAAAATTAGAGGAATTGAGTAAGAAGAAAAACAATAAAAAGAAACAAAAGACATCTGCAATTGATGATAGAATTGAAAACGATAAAAATTTGAAAGAATTTTTGGAAACTATGAAACCCTCTACACAATCCAAATCATGGAATAATGATATGGTTACACCTGATCAAGTTGCAACCACTACTAATACTGAAATAGTCACTCAAGAACAAGAATCTACTGATGTTAATATTGCCATCATACCGGATGCTGAAAGTGATGCTGATTATGATGACTTTGATAAAAAAACATTCAACAATGAAGAAGAGGGGGAACAATTTGTTACATTGAACCAGGAAATTAAAGATCAAGATATAAATGAGGTTGATCAGGAAGACAGTGATAAAAATAAATCAGAACAAACACTTGATGATTGGGTTCAAAGTAAAAGAACAAGAATAAGAGAAAGTGATGCCGATGAAATTCAAAAATCATTAAAAGAAAAATATGGGGATGAACAATTGACACCAACCATAGAAGAAGAACCTGAAATTGCTACAAAACTTACACCAGAAGAAGAAGCAATTCAAGAAATTTCCAAAACTGGTCGTTTATTTGTTCGTAATATTTCATATAAAGCATCTGAAGATGATTTTAAAGAATTATTTTCCAATTTTGGAGAATTTGAAGAAGTTCATATTGCACTTGATACTAGAACTGGGAAATCTAAAGGTTATGTGTTTGTTAAATTTGTTAATCCTCAAAATGCAAAATTAGCATATTTAGAACTTGATAAAAAGGATTTTCAAGGTAGAATTTTACACGTATTACCTTCTAAACCTAAAAAAGATCATACATTAGATGAATATGACTTAGAAAATATGCCATTAAAGAAACAAAAGGATCTAAGAAGAAAACATCAAGCTTCTAAACAGCAATTTACATGGAATTCCTTATTCATGAATAATGATGCTGTTTTAGAAAGTGTTGCTAATAGTTTTGGTATAAGCAAATCTGAATTAACTAATGCTGAAAATTCTGAATCTGCCGTCAAACAAGCTTTAGCAGAAGCTCATGTCCTTGGAAGTGTTCGTAAATATTTTGAAACCCAAAAAATTGATTTACTTAAATTTGGTAATTCTAAAGAAAAAGATGATAAAATTATTTTAGTTAAGAATTTCCAATATGGAACTTCAAAAGAAGAAATTGGTGAATTATTTAGTGCTTATGGTGAACTAAAGAGAATTCTAATGCCGCCAGCTGGTACGATAGCAATTATTGAATTTAGAGATTCATCAAGTGGTAGAATGGCTTTTAATAAGTTAGCTTTCAGAAGATTAGGTAAATCAATTTTATATTTAGAAAAAGGTCCTAAAGATTTGTTTACTGGTGAACCAGATGAAGTTCCGGTTGTTGTTGAAGATAAACAAGAAGGTAAAGAAGCAAAGAAAACGTCAGAAGATGTTTTGGAAAGTGAAGCAAAGGAGGAAGATCATACTGGACCAACAGTCTCAGTCTTTGTTAAAAATTTAAATTTTTCGACTACACAAACTGATTTGGCAAAGATTTTCAAACCAATTGATGGTTTTATTCTTGCAACGATTAAAACTAAACCAGATGCTAAAAATTCAGGTAAAGTTTTAAGTATGGGTTTTGGCTTTGCTGAATTTAAAACAATGCAACAAGCTAAATCTGCAATTTCTGCATATGATGGATATTCTTTAGATGGTCATAAACTTCAGTTGAAGATATCTAATCGTGCATCTAACACTTCATCATCTAATGATGCTTCAAAGAAGAAGAAATCTACAAAGATTATTGTTAAGAATTTACCATTTGAATCTACCAGACGTGATTTGGTTTCATTATTCCAACCTTTTGGTAATTTGAAATCTGTTAGAGTTCCAAAGAAATTTAACAAATCTGCAAGAGGTTTTGCCTTTATTGAATATTCCACAATCCAAGAAACCGTGAGTGCTATGGATCAATTGCAAGGTGTTCATTTACTTGGACGTAGGCTAGTTTTAGATTATGCTGAACAAGAAATTGATGTTGAAAGTCAAATTGAAAAGATGACTAAGAGAGCTAAGAGACAAACTCAAACTAGAGAAATGGCTGACTTAAGGGAAACTTACAGTGGTAAAAGAAAATTGGATTTGGATGAGGATGAAGATGAACTATGATTTCCTTTTAGCATATCTTTAAAATGTACACTTAGTTAATTATTAAATATTCGTAATTTATTTATTTTTTCTTCCACATGAAAAATGATTGGATAAACTATATGCAAGTTTTTTAGTAAATATAAAATAAAATAAAAGAAACTATTATTGTTTATTTTTTTTGATTAAACCTTCTTTAACAATAAAATAATCATCTTCAGTCTCTCGACTCAAACTAGTAGCTTTCCAAGATTCTTCAACTTCACCTTTTTCGAAATCAATTTTATTATTTTCAATATCACTTATCAAATCATCATAATTCATTTGATCATCATTTGATAAATCATTCAATAATCTAACTATTTCAGAACCATCAGAAGCGGTTTCATTTTTAAATTCAATTGAATGAAGTTGATTAATAAATTTGAGTTGTTCGTTTAAAGAGCTCAACATATTCTGTTCTTGTTGTATTGACAAATCAGTCGTTAGTCCAGCTAGTGTAAGTAAATGTTTAAGTATGTTGATATCTATATTAGTTGAAATATCAGAGTTTTGTGTATTTTTTACAAGTTCATTTGTGTTCCATGTTGATGTAGAAAAAAGAAGTTCTAGTTCTTCTGTGTTATTAATTTTAGAACCAATCACAGAAGATGAAAAGAATCTTCTTAGTGATGGTTGTGATCTTTTTATTATTGAATTTGCAAGCATAGTTTAAGTATTATCTTTTGGTCAGCTAACAAATATGAATATTGGAAATAAAGAGTGAAAGTTTTGAGGCTGTTTTATTTTCGAGCACTGAAAACTATTATCAAATTAGCTTGAAAAAGCCATATTGTTCTTTTGCGAATACGGCTAACACGCAAACACGGTTATAGTTTCGGACCATTGGTTTAAAGAGTATTTGTCTATAGTATTAAAAATTTAATTCAATGAGATAAGATCAAGGTAAAATAAAATAAATTTTAAAAAATAATAACAACAATAGTAATAATAATAGAATGGATAATTCAATATACTTTAGAGAATTGTACAAAACTATAATGAACAGTTAACTTCAAAAGTGCCAGGCACATAAACCGACTTATACACAAAACAAAAAAAGGAAAAGAAAAACAAGGTTTATAATATAATATGAAAAAGTAAATTAAAAGAAAAACAACTTAATCAATTAAGGAGTTGTTTCAGAATTGACATCAAATTTACCATAATAGAATAAACTCATACCTTCTAATTTACCAAAATCTCTTAATTTTTCTTTTTCTGGATCATCCTTAGCTTCACCATAGAAAGAATGTCTTGGTAAAATGACAGTGTCATCAATAACATTAGGATATTGCAACTTTGTGAAAGTCTTATAACTGTATCTATCATTTGGATTAATTGGTGGGCCAACAATTTCAGTATCACCTAATCTATCCAAATTTTCAGTTGGTCTACCATCTTTATCAACATTAGAATAAGTATAATAAATTGAATCTTTTAATGAATTGAAATATTCAAATAAAGTATCAGTGAAAATAGATTCACCAGTAATTGATAATTTCATTGGTTCTCCAGAGTAATCAAGATCTTTACCGATTATTCTCCAGTCAGCTTGATTTAATTCAGTTTTATGTGTATGAACCAAGTAAGTAATTTTAGCAATTAATTTAGCTAAGAAAGGATGATTCTTTTTAGCATAAAAACATTTATTTGAAAATTTCAGTCTACGAGTGTAAAAATTGAACCAATCTTCTTGATTATCATCGACAGAAATACCAACAATTAATTTAGTTTCAAAAATTCTTGAGAAATACCAATCTCTGAAAGGTCTGACAATAATAGAATTTTCTTCAAAGAACAAACCACCATATAAATAAGTAGCAATATATTTACCAAATTCATATTGTAATGATTCTGGTAATTCTTCAAAAGCTTCAACAACTTCAGGAACAGTTGGTCTTAAAAATTGGCGGAATTTTTCAATCATTTCTTCTTTATTTAATTCAATTAAATTTAAACTATCTTGTTCTTTGAAAACTTTCCAGTTATCATGAAAATGATCAGGAATTGTAACTTTATTATTATTTAATTTAATCATATTTTTTTCAGCATTTTGATATTCTTCATATGGGAAAAAATGTAATAATCTATTTTCAATACTTGAAGTTTTCTTATCATTTCTTGAAGGAATATTAACTGGATAATAATGATTTGAAGCTCTGACAAAAGTGGTAAAATTAGTAAATTGAGAATTTGTTAAATAATTTGCATTTGATAAATCATGTAATTTACCACCTAAAATAGAGTTAGGGCCATGAACTAGAAAATCAAAAGTAATGAATAATAAAAGAAAAGTGATAATGCTGGCTTTATATTGATTTAATGTTTGTAAAGAAGTAGTAACAAATGAAGTTGTATAAAGGTTATTGAGCCTCTTAGAAGAGGAAGAAGAAGATAGTGGAGAGTAAGCCATCGTTGTTTAAATCGTGACTTTGATTGGAAAAGAAAAAGAAAAAGAAAAAGAAGGTAAAGCTTAAAAAACGAAGAGTTCAAGTAAAACAGCAAGATAAGTTGAATTTGATGGAATTTAATTTGGGCACAATTTTGGCGTGGCGTAAGCGGCACATGTGGCGTGGCATGGCTCTGGTGCCTGGCAGTAATTGTGGCGTAAGTGGCTGGTATGGAGGATTAGCAACAAGATTTTCGGCTGATTTTGCTCTTTTTCTTGCTATTTCTCTTGATCATACATACTATTCCTGATCTTCATTAAGATTTTCATCTCATTCCGTTTCATTTGATTATTTTTCTATTTGAAAACGTGCTGTAGAAGAAGTTGAAAACTAAAACTATACTTCTCCTTTTAATATGTTAATGCGCCACGCTTATCTTGCCATACCACTTTACTAACATTATCTTCTATATATCTCATATTCTTCCAGATAAGCTTTCATGTCATAAATAAAGATAACTTAATTGGAAGCTGACTGGCGTTTTAAAATTTAACTGAAAAATGAACACATCAAATGGCTTTAATAACGCTGAACTATTAATATTAGAATTATATATACAGCTTTACTTTGATAGTTGGTAATCTATCTACCTTAATAAAAGAAATATAATATAATTTCCAAAGTATGAGCTCAATATAACTATATATTCATTTGATAACCAACTATTACAAAAACAATTGAGGATCTATACAAAGTAAAACATAAGAATGACTGAAAGAAAGAGGTCGTGTGAAGATCAGTAATTAACAGATACTCTTAAATAGAGGTGTAAGGATGTTCCATATAATGGTTTAATACTATACTATACTATATATCATATGTTTTTACTATTGATTTTTTTTAATGAAGCTTATAATTAAACTATTGGAAACGTAAAATTTTTGAATGCAAAAAAACGGATGTAACAAGAAGAAGAAATTCTATACAAAAAAATCAATGTATAATTAAAAAAAGTTTGATAAAAATAAAGATAAACTAGAAATAGAAATATAGCCAACGGGCCAGCAACTAAGAAAGATTTAACATAAAATCATGAAAAAGCGAACTTTGAACGAAAAATTGGAAATGCAATGGAAGAGTGAATAAGAGAAGTAAATAAAAAGTTAATGCAGATGATTTGAAATAAGCTATAAGCCATAATTAAATCAATAAAGCAGCAAAACCAATGGCAGCTGCAATACCAGCAGGTCTGATAAAGTCAGCAGCAGCTTCAGCAGTAGAAGCAGAATTGATTGTGTGAGTTTGAGTTTCACCACCAACAACGGTTGTAATGACATTACTAGCAGCAGAAGAAGAAACTGGGACACTGTATGATGATTGAGCTTCAGAATGAGTAACAGTGATGTAAATTGGAGAGCATGTGAAAGAAGTAGAGATTTCATGAGAAGAAGAGATAGCTTTAACTGAAGAATTTTCTTTTTTGGAAGCAAAAACAGAAGCAGAAGCAGCTAAAGTTAAAACGATGTTAGATAAAGTGAATTGCATTTTTGTGATATTATAAAAGTGTTGGGTTTGAGAAGGGGTTTGATTATTCTATTGACTGATTGTTGTCTGATGATAAGAATTATAAATTAGAATTGTAGTTGAATTGATTCCAAACAGGAGGAGATCATCCAATATTTATATGATTGATATCTTTATTGAAAATAAACTTGCCACTAGTTCACTAGTACATTGTATAGTATTTCATATACCATCTCATGGCTTCTTCCATAATTCAAAACTCCAACTCCTTTGATCTCTTCTAAAACTTACCATCTAATTACCCATAAAATCATCCATCCATAGCTTCAATTGGTCCAAAAACATCTCTAAAAACGTTTTCCACAACCAGCCTGCTGTGCGGCTCACTGAACCTACTCGGTGATCTGATCTAAAAAGATCAGGGCGGATTCAAAACACAAACTAAAAAGTGGCTTGCTCAGGTTTTATTCCTAATTCAAGCTTGCAAAGCTCTATAAATATATAAGAAGCTTTCTATATAAGGCTTGATTAAAATGAAATGATTATGGAAACCAGCCATTTAAGAAACTGAAATTAATTTAATTGTTAATATTTTTCTATGGGCTGCGTTTTCTCTTCTATCAGACTAAAATTAATGTTTGATTTAATGTTTATTATTATTCTTTATATTGACATAAAGTTCTATCAGTTTTAAGGTATACTGAAAAAGACTTTCAGATCAACAACTCTTCAGAGTCAAATTACAATTAAAGTTTTACTATAATTTGTCAATTTATTGAAGCGATGTAAATTAACTGAAACAGAATAGCTTTCTCCAATTTCATTCTGTATAATAATAAAAAAAATATAATAATTTATTTCATCTAGTACGTAAATTTAAAGGGGTTGTTAGAAAACAAAGTTTTTGCGTATGTTTGGTATGGTACCTTATCATTTCAAACATGGGTTTATGAATTTAGTGCAAGAATAATAATAAATGCTTTAATTTACTTAATTCGGCATTTTTTATTAACCAGCTTCGCTTACAAGATTGGTTTCACCGAATTTAAAAAACCAATAATAATAATGGATCATGGAATGAAATTTTCAAGAAGATAAAAATTATGAGCAATGCGTAAATCCATTTAATCATTCACCAAGTCGTACGTTTAGGAATTTAATTTTGATACTACGACTCATTACATTATCAATTCATTACAAATAAATTAATGAGAAATAATTAAGAATATTAAAATTAAGTTACTATGTATTCTAAACAGAACATATTAAATAACATGAAAAGAAAAGAAATGAAAAGAAAAGAAAAGAAAACCACTCTAATGCAATGCCCAAAATAAATATTTAATTTTGAGAACGCCAATAAATGAAACCTGAATAAAACCCAAAACCAAAATGAAAGCCAAAACAAAAGCCAAAAGGCTAGAAAACAAAAATAAAATAAAAACAGTAAATTTATTAAGTGTTTGATAAAATTAATCTAATTATTTATTATATCAACAAAGCAATCAAACCAAGACCAAAAGCAGCCGTACCGACTGGTCTTATATAATCAGCACTATCGGCATATGTAGAAGCTGTATAATCTGAAAAAGATGAGTTTGAATCGATGATTGATGTTTGTATGGTGATGGTACTAGCTGATCCATCTGTTGAATTTGAAAGAACTTGTGTAGGAATGGTTGAATTAGATTTGAAAGCTAGATAAGCCGATGATTCTGAAGCTAAAGTAAATAAAGCCAATGAATGAGATAATGTAAACTTCATGTTTGAATATCTATAAATTATAGTTGTGTTTATGGTGTCTTTAGAATGAGTAGAAACATATTCAAGAAAATCTAACTCAAATATTAAGGAACTTACGGTATTTTTATACCAAGACTCATATGCAGTAGAGGAATATCTAGAAGCATCCAAAGCTATTTTTGAAAAGACAGCTTTGCCTCCTGTCCATGACTAATCTTTGGAAAAGTCGGAAATACAAGTGCCACCGCCAAGGCTATGGCTGTCAAAATTTTCATTGACGTGACCGTTGCGCCCCAGCGGCTCAGTTGTGTTCCTTTTTTTTTATGGTAGAAAAGCCTTGGTTCTCTCTTATAAGACAATAGCATATTCTTCGTATTGTGTGATGATGTAAAGATGATAGTTAGATACTTTGTTGAATTGATTTTCAAAAAACACAATTTAGAAAAAGGAGTCCTTTCGATTAACAGTATAATTTTGGAGTTTCTTTTTATCTCCAGAAAAACCCCTGCTTATGTCAAAATTCATGCACAGCCAGGTTATTTATTTTGCCTTTTCGGCTGAGCATGGATTAAAAAAGGAGTTTTGTTTTGTTAAATGACAATTATAAATGAATTGTTTAGTGATTTATTCTAGTAGATCAATTTCAAGCAAAATATCTAAATAAAGGCTTTGCTTGAAATATTTCAGAAATGAAAATGAGAGCAGAAGTTTCATTAATGAATCAGTAATTAGTCAAAAGTAAGCTTCATGCTGATTGAAACAGGATACTAGTTATTCAAAGAAACCAGATCAAAGTAAAAATATATTTGGATGACCTCACTATTCAATACCACAACTCCTTTTAGCTATCCAAGTTAAAGACAATAATTCTTTCAGGATTGCTACTACCAAATGAAATTAAATCACAACCCAACAGAACATGAGTAGAATTGGAAAGCTCAAACTGTTTCGTCTCAAGTTAATGAAGCTGATACAGTTAACAATCTCTATCAATTAGAATTTTGTTTATAAATCGTCTAAATTTTGAAAATATTAACCAATCCAAAATATATTGATTTACACATAAACCAATTTAATTGATGAAAAGATAATGGCAAATTAGTAATCAGAAAATTAAGAAATCGAAAAAAATCAAAAAAAACTAATGGATCGGTCGGAACCTTAATCCCCAAATTAAATACCTGGATAATTAAATAAGACCAATTTGATTTGATACTTGTTGAACCTTCAAACCTGGTGATTCCACCAGCCAGTTATTCTTGCTTCCACTACTCCGATGGAGCTTGACCGACCGTGCTCCCTCTTTTAATAGGGCCTCCCGCGCGAGATACTAAAATAGCAAAGTAGCAAGCGAACAGCCATACGTGGCTATCTAGTATCGGCTCGTCTGGAATTTATCAATATCGAGCCGAATACTAGCGGAGCATACTTGAAACTTGCAAATCAATAAGAAAAGTTGTTGTATTTATCAAAACTTATAAATTATACAGTTAAAGCAAAGAGTCATTTCAAACTGTTTGTGAAAATAACTTTATAACTTCAATAGTATAGGAGTTACGATGGTTCTGACCAATCACAAACAAAATACCACCTTAAAATTAATCATAATAATAAGTATTAAAGATATACACTTATATTTGTGTATAATCATTCAGAAGTTTTAAGCTATAGTCTAGGTAAGCCATAGATAATGAATAAATTTCTAGGCAAAACAAAATAGATAGAGTTCTATGGTTTTAGTTGTCCAATTTTGTAGGTCGTTGTTTGAAGCACATGAGTAACATAATTTCCATATTAAAGTGATCCAGTATAATATTATTTTGAATACGTTACACGTGTGCTTTATCATATCAAATAATTTTATTCTTGATTTTGTGAACAAAGAGAGAAGATTGTGTCGGTGGTTTGTATTTTGATGTGAATTGGTAGCAGGCAGAGTTGAAAAAGTATAATGCGTTGAGAAGTAAAATAGAAGTAAAATTTAAGTTAAATTTTAGAACCTCAAATATATTGATTAATCAATCAAGTAGTCAATCAATTAACTAATATACTCGATCAGTTAATTGATTGACCAATTGATCAATTAATCTTAATTGTGTAGATTATTTTCAAATTCTACAAAATATTTAATCTCAAATATACGGGGAGGGGGAATAAACATCTTTTTATAACCCCTCATATTTATTTGGGGTGTATCGTTTTCATAACACTCATACCTGTTTTGTAAAAATATGTCGGTTAGCACGGATATATATATTTATTTTACCTTATTTGCATAAACTGATTAAATATTTTTTTATAAATTTGTTGGCTTTTATGTTCTAGATAGAGTTGAGAATAATAAGATTGATTCAAAAACATAAAGGAATATCACTTTAAAAAGGAAATTGAAACATTTCAAAGAGAAGTAAAAACTTAACTACCTTTTAAATTATTATATATTTATTAATATGAATATAATTTACTAATTATATGAAGAAAAGAAAAAAAAATATGGTAAGTGTATTAAACGAAATTAAGTAAAGATGTATAATTAAAAAAATGTAAACGCCATAAAAGATTCCCCGTGAAACAAAAGTCTAATACAACTAGGAGAGAATAAAATAAATAAGAGTACAAAAACATAAATGAATGATATCACTTTGAAATTCTAAAGAAAGAAGTTCGGTGGTGTAAAAATAAAAATAAAAACAAATTGACAATTATTTAGTCAAAAAAAACAAAAAAAAAAAAAACAAAGAAAATACAAATATAAATAAAATGAATTTGAAATATTTTTTTCCTTTATCGTTTTCTGATATAATGTTTAACTAGTAATCATATTAATTGAGAGAGTGATTTTAAAACAAGTAAGCAAGTAACAAAAACAAAAGCGATAATTAGAGATTCAAATCACTCAAAAAAACAACACACATAGGAAAACAAACAGGTGGAATGGTTGATAAACTAACCTTGCTTTTCAGATTGATTCTTTGGAACTAAGATTTGATCATCACCCTTCTTTGGTGCAAAAATAGTAGTGTCCTTTTCATGTCTATCAGCATGAGCGTGGCTTGCTGCAGATTTAACAAGTTTCTTAAAATCGAACAAACTGCTTAAGCTAAATTTCTTAACTCTGAAAACCCAATAACCAACTAACATAACACCAAAGTTAAAGAAAATGTAAATCCATGCAATACCAAAATCTCTCCAATGTTCACTCCATCTGATACCATATTGATGAACAACTTGTTCTTGATTAGTATATGGACAATATTTACATTGAGCTGTATCATTTGGATTATGAATATAACCACCGTTATTATCAACATAAGTTGATAAGTAGGTACCACATGTTTCACCTTCTGGAGCATCCATAATATTGTATTCGTCAAAAGTACAAATTAATTCTCTATCATGAACTAAAGGAGCAACGAAAGCTTGAACGAAATAAGTAAATGGAGACACAACATACATGAAACTCCAGAAACCAGGTGAATATCTCTTTGGGTTCAAAATACCACAGAATAACAACATAGAAGCAAACAAATTGGAGTTAATCATAGATGCAGAAGGAACATCTGGTGAGAAATACAACACAGCCATACCATAAGACATGAAATACATTGGGAAAATGATAACGTAAATAAAGAAGAAGAAACCTGCATGATGAGCAGTACCAGAATATTGAGCAGGCCAGTAATAACAGATAAAACAGAAGAATTGACAAATTGAAGACCAGAAAATTTCATTTAAAGTATGAGAAAGTAATAAGCATGACCAATGGAAAGTATTTGATAACGCTTCTCTAACTTCAAATAATTCTCTAGTATCATAAGCAAACACATGACCTTGATTAATCATAGCTAAAGCAATAAGTAACAACATGAAAACAGATGAGAAAGCACCTTCCGCACCGGCGATTGAATGATCCATACCAACGAAAGAGAAACCGACAAACAATGCACAGAAGACACATTCTAAAAACTTGGCTCTTAAATAAACAGGAGATCTCCAAAATTGAGTAAAAGTTCTTCTAAGAACAAACCAAAATTGATGAGAATAATCAGTAGCATATGTAGCTGATAAATCACCAACATTAGGATTAACTGGTCTACTTGGTAATTCTCTTTGTAATGTTTCAATCTCAGTAGTGATAGACTGACATTCTGGAGAGTTAGTCCACATCTCATGCCAATCAGAAGATGCAGTTGCAGTTGCACCAGCACCAATACAATTCAAAATATATTCAGCT
>PPKY03000072.1:0-34039 GCA_003706315.3 Ambrosiozyma oregonensis (nom. inval.)
CTGTTTGCATATAAAATAACTAAAAAATAGACATCCTTCACTATCCTGCACTGACTTGTTCTTGTATTTCCGATAATTTTGATGGCAATATGTACTTATTAAGGAAAAAGTTCTTCATGTTATGAACTAAATTTGATAATATACGGATGTTTATTCGATTTTTTGAACCTGGTCAGATGCATTTTGCAGTTCTTGGATTATTAAAAACTTTCTACCAAGTTTGAGTTTACGGAGAAAGTTTAAAAAATTACTAAATAATATCCTGCACAGAGTTAATACTTCACGTCAATAATGCATCTGATGTACATAAATGAACTGACCTAATCCAATCAAAAAAAATAATCCCATGAGAAATTGTACTATGTAGTTTATATAGTTAATGTTGATATTCAAGTCAGTTAATCCACTATTTATCAGTTGATTTTATCGCGATTGATTAATATATAAATATATAGATACATTTAATAAAAAAACTATCTATGATTTGGAATATAGTCATTGACTTATTAACCAAGGTAAAAGTTAAGTTGAGACATTATTTCACTTCAATATGTATCAGTTGAATATTAAAGTATAAGGCCGGTATTGTTGTTGAGAAAAAGCTTATTTAATTTTTGTGATAGACGAAAAAAAGGTGACATGCTGGATTTGCATGGTGGTGCAAACAAGAAAATCTATCTCTGCGAAGTTAATACTCGCATCTCAGACGTGCGTCGCAGCAGAACCGGAGTCAGACTAGTCCAATTGGTATTGAGAAGTAAAGTTCTAGCGCGTTATGTTCTTTATGCTATTGTTTGCAAGTAAGTATAACTCAAGACCTCAGGTAAAGAGTTCAATAGAGCCAGGTTGTTAAAATAAGATTATATTCCATAATACAATTTAAGTTAATAGTGCACTAACCGAGAAGTAGCTCATATGCTGCTTTTTTAGAAATTTCTAACTTACTCTTGCAAAAAACTGTAGATCCTTGATTTCATACTAGCAATTATTTTGGAAACTTTATAAACTTCCTTCTGTTTGGTAATTAAATAACCAAAAGGGTTACCCAAACAATAGTTTTATGAAATTAATGTAAAATGAATCAAATAATATGATATCCATGTTTTTTATCGGAAATCTGTTAGAACTATTACTTTTTTGTAATAAATATATGTCTATACATTCATATATTATACATTACTTTGTGGTTAGTTTTGCTGAAATAGTATTGCAATAGTTATTAATAAGATTCATATATTGATAAATTAATTGACTCTTGTTCATCATATTTTCAGAATAATTTCCACTCTATTTAGGTATATATTTGTTAGGAAACGACATTTAATCGGATATATTGGATAGATATTTTCCCAATACAGATGTTTAATGTGATACATGAGTTTCAGTTGGTGCATGTGTTTTCCTATTCTGAACAGATCACCATGGGTAAGTGTTTAATTCAGCTTTGATTGATTGGCCATTAATCTAAAATACTTATCGGTTCATATTGAAAGATAATTATACTTGTGTAAATATATAGAAAAGGTTTTATCCTTCTCTATAATTTGTATATCTCTGGCTAACAATGGCAAACTACAATTTACTAGCAAGTTCAGAGATCTTTTCATATTCTCTATCTTTTTCTTTTTTTAACGATAGACGTAACTCATAAACCATTATAAAATTGTCAAATTAAGCATATGAATAAATGTTCAACAAGAGCTGCTAATTAGAAGTAGGGCGATTTTAGAATTCTCAGATTCAATGAATTAATTAAAACTTTATGTATTTTATTTTATTTTATTTTTTTTTTTTTTTTGGGGAGGGGGGGGCTTCCGGGATTCAATAACATTATAGCATGCAATCTCAGCTATCTAAATAGCCATTTTGCGGGCTGTGCAAAATTCATTAATTTTTTTAAAAAAAAATCTTGGAGAATATTTTGTTTAGATGGTGAATTAGTTAGTGGGATGTTTTATACTCCTTATCTAAGCTTCAAAGGAAATCCGTCAAACTAAATTTAACTATGTCCAATTCCACATTTCAGTTAATAGCCGTGGCTACAATTTCATTATTTACTGGGTGTTGTATAGGATCTCTTCTAACACTACCTTCGATTACCACACCTTTAACTTCACCAACAACTTCAACAACATCCACTACAAAAACTCCACCCTCTTCAACTGAATATTTATCGGATGATGAACAGTCAGAATTTGAGGAACATGATGATGGGGCCGAAGAAGATGGACCAGAGGTTGATTCTAGTGCACTGAATGAAATTCCAGGAGAGTGCAGAATGGCATTAGTGATTAGACAAGATTTACAAATGCAAAAGGGTAAAATAGCAGCTCAATGTGCTCATGCTGCTTTAGCATGTTATAGATTAATATCGAATCCTGAATCTACTGCCTATAATGAAATACTGTTAACTAGATGGTTGAGAGGTGGTCAAGCTAAAATTACTTTGAAAGTTCCCAATAAGGATGACATGGATATGTTATTTGCCAGAGCTTTGAGTTTGGATATTAACTGTTACATTGTGCATGATGCTGGTAGAACCCAAATTGCTTCTGGATCTGCTACTGTATTAGGGTTGGGTCCAGCTCCAAAATCTATTCTGGATCAAATAACTGGTGAATTGAAGCTCTATTGAATCCTTCTAAACTTCTTCTTGTTGTGTTTCTTTTTCAGAGTTATCGTATATAGTTATTAATTCTTTTTTATGTGTTATGAACAGCATTCATTAATTATAGTTCTTAAAGTAAAACTTTTGCATAAATTAAAAAGAATTTCTGAAAATTTATCTTTATTAAATATTTCCAAAGAGAATGATTTACAACAGATATATTTAACAATATTTAATCTATTTTGTGAAAGAAGATAACGTTCTGTCAACTTCTATGTTACGATCTCGACTCTCTTCCATCAACTGCGCCACGTTTGATTTCAAGCGTAACTTTCCGATATTGAAAATACCCATAACAGGTAGTTCCACCACAACTTATTATCAAAATCTGTTGTCCACAGAGCAGACGCCACAACTGTTTTGATGCTATACCCTGTTATTTTTCTACTTACTTAAAATGGTCCAATCTCATTTTTTTTGTTTATTCAAATGATATATATTTTGAGAATTAGAAATGTCCACTTTGGAGTTTGAAAAAATTAATAATCCAAATGCTAGGTTGTTCAAAGGCAATGAATTCCCAATAGCATACAAGCTCAATTCAGAAGACAAAGAATTGAATCAAGACCATGTTTTACAGTTTTTGAAGTGTCAGGCCAAATCAGGTTTTTTTAGAAATGCGTTATCCAAGCATGGTGCCATTCTATTACGTGGGTTGGGTAATTCTGATTCACTTTCACTATCACAATATATAAAAACAATTTCATTAAATAGTGGACTTGAATATTTTGAACAAAATGGGGCAGTTGCCCAAAGACATGAAGTCACTGATATTTTAAGTACGGCGAATGAAGGTCCTCCTAATGTTTCTATTTATCAGCATAATGAATTTTCAAGATTTATTAAGTATCCGACAACTTTGTATTTTGTTTGTAATAAATACAGTGCTGAAGGAGGTGATACTCCTATTGTGCATGGTGGGGAATTATTTGACTATGTACAAAATAGGGAACCAGAATTGGTCAAAGAACTAGGTAAAAGAGGCGTTTATTTTGAACAGACTTGGCCATTAGTTTCTGAGAACAATACAAGTTGGCGTGATATTTTCACATTTGGAAGAAATTTGGATTTAAATTCAGATATTGAAGTTCAAAAAAAGAAAGCTGCTGAAATAGTTATTAGTAAAGTTAGTCATAATTACAATTGGGATGACGAGAATAATTTAATTGTTCAACAATTTACTAAGGCCATTAAAATTTATGAAGAAAGTGAAAAACCTTTTCCAGTATTTTTCAATAGCTTACCAACTTTTTATGCAAATATCAAATTAAATTCTATGGTTGGTGGGCGTACACGCAGAATTAAATACGGTGATTCAGAGACCGATTTCATTCCTTCGAAATTCCTTGATTTGATTTTAGATGCTTCAATAAAATTGCAGTATAATCACAAATGGGAAGAAGGTGATGTTGTTATAGTTAACAATTATGTCGCCAGCCACGGTAGATCTCCTTGGAAAAATGGAGATAGAAAGATTCTAGTAAGTATGTGGGATATTGCTGAGAAAAATAATTTTGCTGATTGGAATGGAAGTTAATTTGATTTTGAAGGTTTTTTTTTTTTGCCTACTTCTAAGTATTGAAAAAAAAATTACCAAGAAATTATGGAGTTTTGAATCAAACTATTTAATATTTATAGTTACTTATAAACAACTTTATGTATTCAATTAAACAGACTAAAATCAAAAAAAAACATGAAGGGAATAAATGAAATTGAAAGAAATAAGCATTAATCCTATCAAATAGGGGAAACACATGAAAAAGTCTGAGAGGAGGTGGTTGCAAAAATATTTTTAATATATTCAATTGAACCCCAAATACCCATACCACAAAATGATAGGGAAGCTAAACATAATAAAATATAAAAGATAGAAATCAATGGGTATCTAGAAAAGCCACGTTTGATGAATAACCCCCAAGACACTTCATCTAAAACTGCCTGCATTGTAGCACTATCAAAATCAGAAATATATTCCAAATTTGCTTTATGGAACAATCCAAATAAATGAAATAAGAATGGAGTAACATATGTTAAAGGAATCATACACAATGAAGAAGTAAAAGCACAAACAGAGTTAACTTGTGGAACAGCAGAGGCAATGACCCAAATGGCTATCCAAACTATGGTGACTGATAAAACCCATATAACTAATCCTTTTCTAGAGTAGAACTTGATGTCTTTGATAAGCAAAGGGATGTAATTTTTGTATAAGATTTTACTGGAAACATGACTGTAGAATAAGCCTTGGGCAACTCCAACGACAAAATTAACCATGGATAACGTTTTCAAAGCAACCATATTAGATAGTCCAAATATTGCTGGAGAATTTGCAAATTGACCTTGATGTGTATAAATAATATTACCAAAAATCAAATAAATACCTAAAATCATGCTTTGAGAGACTGTGGCACTTTTCCAAAAATCCCATGGTCTTTTCATCTCGGAAAGAATTTCAGGGAAAACCATTGAACCAGCAAAAACATATGAAAGGTTTGAAAGGGCAACCAGTTTTGCAAAAAGTGCCTGATCAGGAGTTATTGCATAAGTCAAAATTTCACTTTTATTTAGACCCATTAAACTTTTTACATTTTCCCAGTTTGGTTCAGAATTTGACATGAATCCCAATTGGATGATCAAACTGCAATAATTACAACCAGAAATTACCAAGCATAATTTACCCAAGTTATTTAATTGTCTAATATGTGTTAGAATCCACATAGCCACAGATAGAACCGTAATTAACCCTACATAACACATTCTTTCAGTACGAAGTATAGAAACTGCATAAGCATTTCCAATAACACAAGTGGAAGCTGTGAACATCAATCCAATTAATTGAAGAGCAATAACAACCTCTCTAAACCATCTACCAATTAAAATTTCAGCTAAATCTGCCATTGTTTTGATTGGGTATTCTGGAGAATCAAACATGAGAAATACCCACCATAATATAAAACCAGATAGTAAAGTGAGGCAAAAAGCAACAACTAGAAAAATATTTGAAGGAGCATACCCTAAAAGAGCCATACAATTTGGAACCAAAGAAGCACCCATAATTTCAGAAGTTAATAAACCAGCAGTATTCCACCATGTAGCTGTTCTGATTGATAGGTTTGTATTATCCCATTCTGAATAATCAGCTTTATCATCTTGAAATTTTGACATGAATAAAGAATTTTTTATGTATTTATTCCATCTTCCCCAAATTTTTTCATCTTTAACTTCTGAATATTGTTTTTCAATAAATAGTTGAGCATAAAAAACTCTAATTGGTATTCCTACTTTCTCAACAGAAAGATGCTCATCAGAGTGAATATCTGATAAAGATCCAATTTCAATCTGTACTTTGCTTTTCTCAGCTTTTTCTGTTAAAATCCCAGACATTTTTATAATTATTTCAATTTTAGTTATTTCTTATTTAACTCAAAGATTCACAAAACTCAAAAAACAAAATCAAGAAATGATCTTCCTCAAATAGCGCAAAAAATTGAAGTGATAGATAAGAAATATTTAGAGAAAGAACATTTTGGAATTGACACAGGAGAAACAAGCATATGGAGAATTGGTTGTATCTCCATCATATTTTTTAAGCTGTTTTAAATTACAATGATAACCAAATGAATTAACCCTTAAAAGCACCATTAGACCTAACATACGCACTATTTGGTTTGAGGGAGCAACGTATTGCTTTAAGATAGTGTTATGTAGAATGTGCGGCTTATGGCTTTCTTATCAGAAACATTGCTTCTCTATTGGGATATCGGTTAGGCTACCAGATTTTCACATTAAGTCAATCCCTGTCTTCTGGAATGACCAATTATAGACCTGTAATCATTCTAAATTCCCTATCTGATTGATATGGGGTCGGTGAGTTTCCGCCTTTATAGTTGTTATCTTTGGCTCAAAAGTAAGTAACTTATCAATTTTCAATTAGCCGTTTCTTTAAATCAGAAAATCATAAGCATTTCAAATTATATATAAATCTACCCTAAATTTTTTAATTTGAAAAACTAACTTATTCTACTTTTATGCGTCATGCAAATTATACAAAATAGCTGATTCAGATAGGTATGAACAAAGATACTACAGAGTCGTATATATTTGCTAACAAACCAAAGGAAAAACTTCCTTCTTGTATTGGTACATCAAAAGATGGCCAGTGGTTAGTTATCAAAGATCCAATTACTGGTGAAACACAAGAAATATATGATGCTATTTCTGGAGCTGCTGTAAGTTCATTACCACATAATGATCCAGATATTATTTCTCAATATATTAAGTTTGCACTAGAGTCAACATATACTACAACTCCATCTTTCACCAACAATGCTGCTGAAGAGTTAGCTAAGTTAATGGTTTCCAAATCAGATGGTATTTTTAGTTCAGCAAGATTTGTTTGTTCAGGCTCAGAAGCAAATGATAATGCTTTCAGAATCATCAAACAGTATTTTTTGGAAAAAGGTAAGCCACAGAAGCATAAATTTATTAGTAGAATCAATTCTTACCATGGGTTAACTATTGGTGCTCTATCAGTTGGCGATAATCCAGATAAGCAATTATTTGAAAATATTTTACTGAGTAATAAAACCCAGTCAGTTAAAATTTCTCCTGTTTATCCATACAGAGATATGGATGTAAATATGGATGCTTCAAAATACTGTAAGAAGTTATTAGAAGAAGCAGAGCAAACCATTATTTCCAATGACCCAGACACAGTTGCAGCAATTATAGTTGAGACGGTATCAGGTCATGCTTTAGGTACAACTGTCCCACCTTTAGGTTACTTGACTGGTTTAGAGAATTTGGCTCAAAAATATGATTTATTATTAATGCTAGACGAAGTTATGTGTGGTTTAGGTAGATGTGGATATCCATACACATTTATGAATCCCGAGTTTGGTTTTGAAAAAGGGGAAGGACCAGATATTTTAACTTTTGGCAAGACTATAGGGGCTGGTTTAGTATCTTTAAGCGGAGTTATGGTTTCTCCTAAAATTGTTGATGCTGTAGAACAAGGATCAGGGTCCGTTGATGGTTATCAAACTTATCATTCGCATCATTTCAATTGTTCTGTTGCTTTAGCTGTTCAAAAAAAGATTCATCAATTGAATTTATTTGAAAATGTTAGAAAAACAGGATTATATTTAAAAGAAAAATTGAATGATGAATTGCAAGATTGTAAAGTTTTTGGAGAAGTTAGGGGTGCGGGAAATTTCTTATCAGTTGAAATTGTTAAAGATAAAAAGAGTAAAGAGCCATTTTCACCCGAATTGAAAATGTACAGCATTGCATACAAAAAATTGATGGCCAGAAAGGGATATTTCATGTGTGTTCCAGGTTGTGCTGGTACTACAGTTGTTGATGGTAAAATTATTTCTCTTGGTGACCATTTTACTATGGCTCCTGCGTTTACTTTCACTCCAGAAGACGCTGATTTCATTGTTGATTGTGTTAAAGGGGCGTTGATGGAGATCGAGAAAGAATATTTATAGGTTATTA
This sequence comes from Ambrosiozyma oregonensis (nom. inval.), assembly GCA_003706315.3. Taxonomy (NCBI): domain Eukaryota; kingdom Fungi; phylum Ascomycota; class Pichiomycetes; order Pichiales; family Pichiaceae; genus Ambrosiozyma; species Ambrosiozyma oregonensis (nom. inval.). The sequence continues at coordinate 8,168 of PPKY03000072.1, forward strand.
AGCTATTTTATTCATTTCAAGAAGGCTCTTATATTATTTCAAACGATTACCTTCGATCATATCTGTTAAACGAATAAAGATAATAAATAGTAATAGAGGTTACCCTACTTATGTGCCTTGTTAAATAACCCCAGTTGAATACTGTTTGTAAAGACCATAAACTCAATTTTTTAATCTCCAGAAAATATCTCTATGATGTTTAAATTATTCAATTATCAAGAAGTTTCATTTAACAAAAAATCCCGTTTCGGAATTTCTCCAGGATCATCACATTTGGGTTTCACTATAAGAAGTTGGATTTAAAAACATCATCTAGCAAATCATAGTTATAGCAAGCTTGGATCTTCCTCGTTCAAACGGTAAAATAATTATTGTCATAAAAAAACGGTTTTTATTGTCAATATTGATCAATTCGTTTAAAAATGTAATAAATATCGACTACCTTAATTAATAACCTCTCACGAAAAGTGATGTTGGCAAATCCCTTATTTACCTTCATGCTATCGTAGAATAGAAAAATACTTTGTTTACAGTCTGGAACTTCGAATCTACAATTATTGAGTTTGTTTTAAAATCACAAGTAGAAGGTTATCAACTAAGAAACAACAGTTCTCTGAAGTATTCAAGAACTATCTTCCACCACAAATATTTAGTTATTAAGAAAATTACAAATAAATAGATTCTTACAAAACTTAATTTTTTGAAGTAACCTGAAAAATTTAAGCGTTGTTTTCTTTGAAAGCAGCAATCTTGGCAGCAACATTGGCAGCTCTTTGTTCTCTGGTTAACTTAACTTGTCTGAACTTCTTAGATTCAGCAGCATATTGAGCCTTGGTGAATTTCTTTTCAGTTGGCTTGAAAACTGGGTCTTCTCTAATCTTGTCATAAGCTTCTTGGTAGATGTCTTCAATGGAATCAGCATCAATGTCATCAGCAATGTAACCCTTGAATAAAGTAGAGTATCTTTCTTCATCATCATCAGCTAATTCTTCCATGTATTCAGCAACGTGACCACCGAAGATGTACTTTCTCAAAACTTCAGCATCTAATTCTTCGGATTCAATATCCCAACCTGGGAATCTAGATGGGGAGTGAGGAACGTATAAACCACCATCAGAAGCACCCTTTAAGGCACCGAAAACTCTAGCACCAGTAGTGGTTCTTTGTAAACCAACATCTAAGAAAACCTTGAATGGTCTTGGAGCATCTTCAACAGCTTCAGTTAATTCAAATTCACCTTCAATTTCTTCGACACCACCGTAAGTTTCATCTAAGCCTAATTTTTGCAAAGCTCTTCTGGCGACTAATAAACCGGTAGCGTAAGCAGCGGTCCAGTTAGTTAAACCATGAATAATACCGTATTTTGGTAATTCATGGGAGTAAGCAGAAGTAAAAACAATATCACCAGTAATGGTGGAAGAGACAATTTGACAAATAATGTCACTGTTGGTGAATCTAACGACTAATCTGTACTTTGGAGTGTTGTACTTGTTCTTAGCTTGAGTAACTAATCTCTTTCTGGCATAGTAGTCAGTTTTACCTTCAGCTCTTCTTCTGAAAGGAGTTTGGTATCTGGAATGATAAGCAGAGTTCTTTAAAATCTTGTGGAAAGCCATTTTTAGTCGTTAAGATGTATTTGTATCTGGTTTAGAACAAAAAGGTATAAGCAATTATAAGAAAACATGGTAAAAGTTTGAAAAATTATTCAAGAAATTCAGCTGGAGCGAAAATGAAAATTTTTGTGCGTGGGTCGTGTGCGCGCAAAACTAAAAAAAGAGGTTACCCGGACCAGATTACTCTCTATTAATTAGAGCATATATACAATTACATAAATTACAGAACTTAACAGAATTTATTGGTAATACCCAGTTCTAAAAATTCAATCTTATCTTCAGGATCAGGACCAAGTTTACCGGCCAAAATACAATGAACTGTCATTCCTTCAAGGTAATGCAATCCAGTCAACAATTTAGGAGTAATTAAGAAGTATTGAGATGATTCAGATGAGCTACATGCTTTGTCAACAATCAATTTATGGACTAATCTTTCATTATTTGAATCCATACCTTGATTAATTTCATCCACAATTCTAAATGGTGTATTTGTCAATCCTTGTAATGAATTCAAAAAAACAGCAGTAGTAGCAGATTTCTCACCACCTGATTGTTGGGCAGCATTTAATTGTGTTAGCTCTTCATTATCTCTAAATGAAACTAAAATTCTTAGCTTCCATTCAGCAAAATTTGGTGAACTACAATCTAACTTGACATCACCAGCACTTGCAACTTTTGACAAGTTAACACCAAAATCTTTACCAACAACGGAAACAATTTGTTCTAGTTTTGGTTTCCAATCACCAACTAAAGCTTCAATGTTTTGATTCAATTTATTAACCAATTCTTCTTCTTTAGGAATCTTAATTATCAATCTATTAATCTCTATTTCATTTTTTTCTAATGTTTCCATTGCTCTTTGATCGTTCGAATTTTCAGCCAATTTCATTTTCTTCTTAATTCTATTAATTTCTGCATCTAGAGCATCAAGCGTATATCTACCTTCCTCTTTCAAACTAGCTTCCAACTCACGTTGAAAATTATTATCTTCTTCATTTAATCCACTTAGGTAACTTTTGTACTCATTGATTAAAACACTGGCTTGCTTTTTAGCACTTTTATAATTACTTAAAATTACTGCTCTTTCTTCGATTAGTAGATTTCTTTTATCGTTAATTGATTGATTTAATTGATTAATTGATTCAAATTTATTAGATTCTTGAATCTTGAAAACTTTATTTAAAATTTCTTTTTCAATGGCTTTAGAAATAATCAAATATTGACTTTCAACGAGTTCAAGTTTCTCAATTCTATTGATATTTAGTTTCTCAATCTTTGCAAAAATTTGAATAATCGCTTCGGGTGAACTTTGCTTTTTCAATTGAATAATATATCTTTTTTCATTTCTAATCCTGGATTGAATGGTTTCTAAGTGAATAGTCGCTTTGTCTATTCTTTGGCTAAGTAATTTTTCAGTATCTATTTTTGATTGAATATCCTTCAATTGATCTGTGATTTCAGTTAATGCATTCCTGCAATTTTCAACGTTTTCTTGAGCTTTGTTAAATTGTTCTTGTGAACTTTCCAAACGTGTTCTAGCACTTCGAATATCATTTTCAATTTGGGTTTTTTGATCTTGCGATAAACCTTGAACAAAGTTCCTTGCTACAGTTTCAATTCTTCTAATATTAGTGGTAACTTGTCTTGAACCAAATTTAGATCTATTGAAAGTAAAGTTTGTATCTTGCACAAAATATTTAGCAATCCTTAATTCGTTAGATTTAACAAGTCTTGAAATCTCATCATGTTGGGCACTATTCAATGAATGTAGTGTTACAGGAACCTTGTCTAGGTCATTATTTTCAACAACCATTTGAATAACAGCTTTATCACCTTCTAAAAAATCTGAGAGATACCCATCAAACCCTAAAGATTTTATCATATTAACTGGAGAATTATCAGTTCGGTTGAAATTTTCACCTAAAGTTCTAATACCAACACCTCTACCTATATCTCTATGTTCATCATATAGAATCTTTGATATAATATCGTAATTCAGTTTGTCGGGAACAGTAAATGCCAATTGATCACCAACTTTAATTGCACTTTCCAAAATTGCAGCGTATCTTTGATCAGTTGGATTTAATGAAATAATTGCAGGCTCATAATATATCAATGATAGCCCTTCATGTTTTTTTTTTCTTAATAGCTTAACAGCTCTAATCAAATCACCAAACCTCCGCTGATCTAGAATTTTCAATTTATCTGTTGAGTGTAATCTCTCCTGGTTATCCTTAATTGTACGATTTAATTGATTTTCAAAAAGTTGTAAACTTGTCAATTCTTCTTTAGCAGTATCATATGGTTCCCTTAAAATAATTCTTTCTTCTCCAAGTTTTCTCTTTTCTTCTCTTAATGCCTCAACATCTTCAGTTTGTGCTGATTGGTAGCCTTGAAGTTTTTCTAAAAGTTCTTTTTCCTCAGTTAAATATCTTCTTATAGTTTGCTTACGATCATCCAAACCATTTTCTAAAGTTAGTTTACTATCCTGTAATTTCATGATCTCTTCATTAATTCTATCTAAATCCTTTAAAAGTGATTCGATTTGATGTTTAGCCTTTGCTTGTGTTGATAAAGCTTGTTTAATTGCTATATCAGCATCTTGAGTATTAGAATTGGCATTTTGAGCAATATGATTTAATGGTTCAATGGATTTTTCAAATTCTCTGATTTCTCTCTCTTTTTCAGTTCGTTCTTTTTTTAGTTGTAGTGCTTGAGATTTATAAGATTGATATTCAATATAAGGTCTTATACCTTTATGCATTTCTGCTTCCTTTTCTAATCTTTTATACTCTTTCATCAAATTAACTTGTTCTTGTAAAGTTTCATTTTGAGTCTTTAATGTACTCAACTTAGTATTTAACTCTGTTAAATTTTTTTGTTTTTGTTCTCTGTTGATATGCAAGCTTATGACTTCATCGTGTTGTCTGGATAATTCACCATCCTTATAAGATCTTTCAATTTCTTTTAATAATTCTTCAGGTTTTAAAGAAGCAAATCTAGAGACCCTATCTTGTGGCAAAAACTGGCATAAATTATCTAATTGAATATTATATTCATTCAAAGTTTTTTTGATAAGAGATTCATTAACAAATCGATTATCAAGAAACCAGTTTGATTTGGAATTTCTAATTAATTCTCTCTTAATAACAAAAGACTCATTTGCTGAAGCCTTGAATTCTAATTCAATGATTGCTTTATGTTCCCCTGTTTTGATAAATTGATCAACGCTCATATTAGCTTTTCCTAGATAATCCAACTTACCAGCAAGACCTATACAAACTGCACAGACAAATGTAGATTTACCTGATCCATTAGGCCCAATAATCAGATTCATAGATGGACCAAAATGAAATTCAGAAAGTTGATAAGACATAAAATTAATCAATTTAACACGAACTATACTTCCCTTCGCAAACCTAGAAAAGTCTGGCTTGAATGAAGCTTTAAACTTCTTGGAAAGTGTCTTCGTGGATACAATATCAATATGAGAATCATCAAAAGCTTGAGAAGCAAGTCTACCAGTCATCTTGATACTATTTGGGTCCCTTCTTATTGATTTGAAAGACCTTCAAGCGGTGTTTGGTGTTTATTATAAATTACAAAATTTCACGCGTCTCAAAATCAAGAAATACCCGAAACCAAATTTCCTCTCTTTCAAAAACAAAAAAAAGAGAAACACACTGGAAACACACTTAAACCAAATCTCTTCCACACAACATAACAACTACTTTAATTTAACCGCACAACAATCAACTCAAATGGCTCCAAATGAGACCACAGTCCCAACGATGAACCATGAAATTGAAACTGGTCTTCAGGAACCTCATGGGGATCCAAATCAAACAGTTAACAACTCTTTCGAAACAGCAACAGCTCAACCAACAGTAGATCCAACCTTATCTAGAACTAACAACATTGTTCTTATTCCCCAGCTGGAAGTCATAGATAAAGAATTAGCATACAAGCAGAGATTGAACAGACCATTTAAAGTTGTTCAGAATCTTCCATTGTCCGTGGACTTACCAGATTATGGTTTGTTGGATCACTCTTTATCTGTGAAAGATAGTGCCACTTTGTACAATTCATTAATTGTTTCTAGACATAATTGGATATATAATGTTTTTCGCTCTTATTGGACAAGAAGAGAACAATATATTAATGTGTTGAATGATAGAAAAAGAGATAAAATGAGTAAACTTTGTGATATGAAGCTAGCTGCCGGTCCTCATACTTTTGAAATTAAATTGTTTATTTTGAAAGATGATGAGAAGGAACGTTTACATCAAGAAGATATTGAAAGAAAGAGAGAAGAGAAACAAAGACGTAAAGACGAAAAATTGAAAAAAGAGCAAGAAGTCAAAATCAAATTAGAAAATCAAATCACTGAGGCCCAACTGAAATTACAAAATAGTACCGAAAACAATCCTAGTTCTACAGAAGCTAATAAAGTTGATGAAAATGATAGAAAAAAGGAAAGTGAAAATCAAGATAAAGATAAAACAGACCTCAATATCACGAATATCAAAAAAGATAATGATGGTGATACCGATATGAAAGAGGCTTCTTTCACAAAACCTAAAGGTTTCAATACAATTAAACCAAGTAACCCGACAAGCTGCAAAGAAACCAACACTAAATCGCAGCAAGTTTCTCAATCATTAAATTTCTCGAGTTCAAATTCTAACCTAAAGAAGAGATCGGAAGTTCTTCCAAATACGACCAAAACAGCTTTAAGACCAACTTCAACTTCAACCCCCGCTTCTTTATCGAAAACCACTACTTCTACACCTACAGCATCTAAATTAACCACAACATCATCACCATCAACTAGTACACCTCATAACAAGCCAAGTAATTCAGATATCATGTCCAATCCAGAAAATGCAATAATGATCCAAAATCTAAACAGTATGGCTAAAAAAGACGATCATTTAAGTGAATTAATGAGAATAGTTGCATCAGGTAAGGCTACTCCTTTACAAATTACTGAGTTTCAAAAGTATATTCAAAAAGCAAGAGAGATGGGAGATGTTCATGGAATTTACAAAAAATTACAAGAAGAAAACTTTCTCAAGCAAGAACATTTAAAGAAGCAAAATGAATTAATGAGACTTGAAACTGAGAGAGCAAAATTGGAAAAAATCAGATTGAAGGAAGAAAGAGAAAAAGAAAAGATAAGAATTAAACAGGAGAAAACAGAACTGAAATTGAAAATGCAAGAAGAGAAAGAAAGACTAAAACAAATGAAAAGGGAAGAGAGAGATCGAGAAAGAGATATGAAAAGAATGGCAAAAGAACGTCAAAGAGAGGAATCAAGAATCGAAAGAGAACGAGAAAGAGAGACAAAAAGAGATCGAAAAGAACAAGAAAAATTGGAGAAACAGCAAAGGAGAGAAGAAAGAGAAAGACTAAAAATTGATAGAGAAAGAGAGAAAGAAAAAGAAAAAGAAAGACAAAAAGAATTTCAAAAGAAGCTATTAGAAGAAGGGGACGATAAACTAACTGCTTTTCAAGAAAGGTATGCCACTGGAGCAACACTTGTTTTTGAGTTCTATGAAAATTCTTCAGCTAGATATTTCATGCCAAGAAATACAATATATGAAATAATCGATGATGAAGCTGATTTTGTAGAGGATGCCAATTTTAATAACCAACCTGATGAATCAACTATCACTGGATTGAAACAAGAAGATGGTGATAGAAATAGTATTAGTGCTTCTCCTATCCCTACTTCTTACGATTCTACTGAAAAAGCTAAGAAAAAAAAAAGGAAGAGTCCATATGTTGACTTACTCTGTTCTTTTGTTATTGTTCATAATCAATCTGAAATTGATGCATGGGATAAACGACAAAAATTGAAAAAAGAAGAAGAAGAAGCTAAAAAACGTGAAGTTGAAGAGACCAGAAAGAAACATTTAGAGCAACAACAAGAGGAAGCAAATGAAAGCCCGGCTCTTAAACAGTCATCCAAGAAAAGAAGGAAGAAGAAAAATTCTTGGGGTACATCGAAAAGACACACAAGAAATGCTACAGCCAAACAAACTCAAGTTGAAGATGAAGAAGAAAAGGATGAATATGCTCCTGAGCCAGATGAAGAAGATCTCAAGCCGACTCCATGTTATTCCACTACTACAATCAAATTAACTGAAGTTCCATTCAAATTTGCTGAGCTAATCAAAAATAGTGGAAATCCAGTTCCACAAGTTCAAGAATACATGAAACAAATATTTAAGGAAGGGGAAAGACTAAATAGATTCAATGTCTGGTATCAATTAGATGGTGTTAAGGATGAGCTATTAGGTGAAACTCTAAGATTCAATTTGAATAGGTTAGACTATGTTAATGGCGGTGGAAGATTAAAGGGTAAAGCTATGTTGAAAAGAATTGTTGAAAAAAGTGGTTCTGAGGCAGAAGTTACTAAAAAGAGAAGTAGACGTTAATTTCTTCGAGGTTTAGTTTTGTATTCCATTATAGTTAATGTATATATATATAGGTTTTTGAAATTCAAAGTTGTACTAAACAGTGCAATTAATTTGTTAGTCCCAAGCCAACTCATTAAAAGTGGTCACTAGTTCATCCAAGGATATACATTAGAACATTGAATTACGGAAGATTTATTCAGTTAAACAACTTTTAAAATTATTAACTAAAATGCAAAATCGTAGACCAAAGTAAAAAGAGAATATAAAAAAGAGTTTAATATCATAATAGTCTAATCTATAGACTTCGTTAAAATAAAATGCGAATAATATCGTGAAATATCTACCTGAGACTACCAGAAGAAAGCATCAAAAGTTTTAGATAATCATTTTTTTTGCTGTTTAGGGACAACATACTGAGTATAGTATTCAGCAGGAGTAAAATCCAATATTTCATCCAAATGCTTTAACTTCTCTTCTTCTAACTCAGGTGTCCACGCTTCAAATTCTTCTTCTGAACCAATTGGTCTTTCGGCAACAGTAGTTAATCTAAAAGCATGTCTAATTGATTCTGAATCCCAATCATTAGTGGCAGTGTGAATGACTCTTCTGTTATCCCACATCACAACAGTATTTTCATCCCAATTTGGTCTAATATGAGCATCCAAGCATGTTTCGATATGTCTAATTAAAAAAGTTAACAAATTATCCGACTCTTCTTGTTTTAATCCCAATATTCTTCTGCTAAATGATTCATTCAAGAATAAAAACTTTTTCTTTAAAACTGGGTGGTATCTAACTAAAGGATGAATTGACTCAATTTGTTCTTTTCTTTGAATACCACCATGATTCACTGAATTTTGAGCTTGTTCCTTGGATGAATGAAGAACTTGTAAACCATCCAAAAGTTTTTTCATTTGATCTGATAATCTTTCATAAGCAACAATAGTATCAACAAATTGAGTGTCACCTCCAACATCTGTTTGTAGCATACCAAATAAAGTGATTCCTGGCGGTTGCAATTCATATGTAACATCTGAGTGCCAACCAATGTTGTTCAATCTATTAGCAAGTGTCTTTTGAGCTTCTTCTTTGGAACCTCTTCTAAAAGTAATGTGAAATTCGGGTTGATTCAATGGAGCGCCGGAAGTTGGGTGAACATGTAAAGGACCAAAATGTTTACCCCAAGTAGTAATATCATCAAAAGATAAATTTTTAAAATCTTGTTCTCTAAAAGCAATAACACCACGTTGTTCAATAAGCAAAGCCAAATCGTCTTTTTGTTTTGAAGTCAGTTTGGATAATTGTAAACCAGTAATTTCAGTACCTAATCTAGGAGAAATAATTTTGGAAACAACTTTAGTTTTAGAGTCTGTACCAGCTAATAAGGAAGCAAATGAAGGGTCACCAAAATAGCCTCTGTCTGTGTGTTTGAAAGGATGATAATTCAGATGATTGAAAGCCATTTCATGTTTAGGATCCCAAGTTGGAGCCCAATGAGGATACTTTAATCTTCCATAATTATCATCTGAAATAGTTTTAACGCCATTTCTAACAGCATCTTCACCAGCTCTAAAATGAATATCTGAATCTCTGTAACTTGTTTTAATTGCCATTTTGTTGGAATAAATTTCTGAATTATTTTGGAAATATATCGATACCTACTTTATCTTCACCATAATTTATTTGTCATGATGAACTTAAAAATGTGAAATTGTGGTTCTTTTATATATGCGGTTTTCTTTAGTGATCAAAAGTCAAAGATCGAAAACTGTGGAGGAGGTGTTGGTAGCAAGCTAGAGCGTAATTTTCCGCGAAGCCATAGTTTTGAAGCGGTGCTTTGGCAGAAAGAGTAATTATAGCCCAATAAGTAGTAGCATTCCGCTCTATCCAAAAAAGGAATTTTCAAGGATTTATTTTGTTCCGTGAAAACCTCAATTTTAGGGCAAAATAGTATGGCTGAGATACGGATCTCCACCATTTCCTGGGTAGCCACAGTTTTGCCGAAAGAACAGCCACAACAACCTCTTGATTTCTTATCAACAACTAACACGGTGGTGGTTCTTTGGTATAACGTCAGACCAAATGATTGAAAGCACTTTTTCTTTATTAATGAATGACCAAGTAAACATTATCTTAAATTCGGATAAGTCGGTGATTGTATTACCTAACAGATAGTTAATAGTTTTTTTGAAGTTTTTTTGAAGTTAAATTTATCTTTGTTTTTGGAATTTTTAAGTTTTCAAAAATACATGAAATGTTTAAAAATAAAATTCTTACTGTAATAGTTACATAATAACACATATGTATTCATATGTGTTTTTGTTTAGTTTATCTTTTTGAGAATTCCAAAAAATTTTAGTAAGGAATTATGAAGTTTTTTATTTAAAAGAAAATTTCTCAATATAGGATAACCCAAGATCAGTCACTATTGTTTAGGGAATAATTCTCCATTTTGATGTGTGGCGCGTGGTAATTATTACTTCAATATTATAACAGAACTTACAAACTATTTTGAAAGAAAAATTCATTATACAAAGCACCACAGATAAAAGAAATGAAATAGAAAAAGCCTATATATTTTAAAAGAGCAGTTTAGAATATAAAATAATCAATTGGTATATTTTTATGACCTAAGACATTGAATAGGCGACACCCATTCTTGGAGCGTTAATGATAATACCACACAAAATACCAGCAATTAAACCAGCAATAGGTAGAGTGATCAGCCAACCAGCATAAATCCAAAGAACCAATTTCCAATTGATACCTTTCAAATCCAAGTTACATAAACCAACAGCCACAGTACAACCAGTTGCAATTTGAGTTGTTGAAACAGGAATATTCAATCTAGTTGCAAAGACAACAGTAATAGCAGCTGCAAGTTCTAATGAAAAACCTCTGGATGGTGATTGTAAGATTAATTTATTACCTAGAACAGACATAATTTTATAACCAAATGTCCATAAACCAATGACCAAAGCGGCAGCAGTAAAACACAAGACCCATGGGGGAACATCAGCTTTTTCAGCGGTTGTATTTGTTGTCCAGACTAAATAAATGGTAGATAATGGAGCAGCAGCATTACTAATATCGTTGGCACCATGTGTAAATGACATAGTACAAGCAGTAATAGCTTGTAGCAAAGAGAAAACATGTTCAACTTTAATATCATATTGCTTAGATCTAGCATGAATTGCTTCAACACCACTTGATAATCTTGAACCATCATGAATTTGAGCTTCAATAACATCGAATCTGATACCACGACTGAGAACCAAGTAAACTAACAATGGGTATTTGAGTGGATTTTTTAATAATTGTAACCAGATTTTAGTTTCACCTTTATAATATGTAGTAGTATAATTTATATTTTCAGCAGTAATTCCTTTAGATTCAACAGTAAATGGGGTTGAAGGTTTAGATTGAACTTGTTGCTCAATTTCAAATTCATTTTCCTTGGAAACATCTTTTAATTCATTGGAGGAAGACTCAACAGCTTCGCTATCTTGAACTGTTTCCTTATCAATCTTGGAGTCTGCTTGTAAGCTAGAAACAGCTTGAGAACCTTTACCTTTGTAATAGTCTGGAACAACACTCATTCCTTCGGGTAAAGGAGGAATATCATCAGTAGATTTGAAGTAATAGACGAAACCAATTGGCATGTGATACCAAGGAATGGTCCAATCATCATGCATCAATCTTCTTTTGAAAATAGGATGGATACAAAGTAAATAAAGTAAAGTGGCAACACCAGCTGTACCAATAATAGCACCTGCAGTGACACCTTCGGATAAATCATCCAAGTTTAATTCTGGGGAACCATCCCAAACAATTAACATTGTCAAGACAGAAAACGTAGTGAAAACAACAATTGGAGTTAAAATAAGAACATTTCTTAATGAATGTTTTCTTTCAAGAACGGTATACTTAATTGTTAAAAATATAGCAGCAGCAATAACACCACCTAAAAGTGGAGCAATAAACCAAGAAGCAACAATTTGTCCAAAACCTTTCCAACCCCAAACAACGTGTTCTGCACCAACGGAAGCAACAGAAGCACCAATAATACCACCAACAATAGAATGAGTAGTTGAGACAGGCATACCAATTTTAGTTGCAAAAGATAACCATAAAGATGATCCAACTAGAGCACATGCCATAGTTAGCATCAAACCAGCAGGTGAACCTTCAAAAGCAGAAAGTTGAACAATATTTTTTCTAATTGTACCAGCAACTCTAGAACCAACTAAACTAGCACCTAAAAATTCACAAATGGCAGCTAGTATCATGGCTTGCCAGTATGATAGAGATCTAGAAGCAACAGATGATGAAAAAGAGTTAGCAACATCATTTGCACCAATATTGAAAGCATCTAAAAATGCAAATATTATACCAATGGCAAATATATAATCAAATTCATGTAAGTAAGGCATTTTGTGCTAATATTTATGTATTCACTTACTTGTTGATTTCATCTAAAAAAGTATGATTATTTAAGAGTTCAACATCTAATCAGGAATTAATTGTAAATTTATACATTTTTGGAAACTTTCCTTTCAGTAATCAAGAATTTTAAAGCCCAGAAATGTTTAATCAGAACATCTAAACTATAACAAAACCAAGAAAAAACGTGGGTTATACTCTTTATAAGGTGTATATGACTGCCTTTGAATATCAGAAGAAAAGTCTTAGCTATTCAGTTAAATTAGATTGATAATTGAAATACTGCCAAGTATCATGCTGACTCTTATTTTTGTCTTTTGCCATGGACCAAAACCACACCATTAGTCGGCCATAGATTTCATGAACAAATCAACCTAAACTACAAAACTACGATAAGCTTATTTAAGAGTCTAAATGGAATAACAAAGTTATGTATTTGACAATTGAAAAATCTTATATATCACAAGAGATTAACTATCTGAACAAAAATAAAAGAACAATATATGGTCGTGCTGCACTCAAAAATACTACAGGGTCCAACCCCCTCCTATCCATTACGTAATACCCGCGTTGTCCACGTGCCATCAAAAGTCTGGGCAATGGACACTGTTAAAAACTCTTCAAACTCTTCAAAGTTTTATACTTGACTTGAACCTACTTTCATCCAACCAAGCATATTTGAAATAGTTACAATTAATAATTGGAAAACGTGACTCGACCACATATCCTCAATCCTATTTGTGTCATTCAATACTTATCAAAGCATGGATCATGGTCAATCTTTCATCTTTTAAATCTTGGCATGTAATGGATCATCTTTTATTATTGTTAAACACAACGTTTACTTTCCTTTCAACAAAGGGTGTGTGATTATATGAGAGATAGTCATCAAATTCATAAACTTTATGATAATAAAGAGCAGAAATGAAAAATTAGAAAAAAAATAAGACAGTTTAAAAAAAAAAGAAACTGAATTATAAGAATTTGGAAAATTGTAAATATAGAACAAAAAGCATCATTTTATCTGTAAAGAAAATAAAAGAGAATTGAATACTCAAATACTACTAGAAGAGTCACCATGTTCAACATGCTCAGTTTCTCTAGCTTTGAAAACATCATCACCATTCAATTTTTCAATATCACCTGGGATTTCACCAAACACTTCCGCAACTTCTTCCAAAGTCTTACCAGAAGTTTCAACGTAAGTAAAATAACAGACAACTAATTCAACAGCAATAATGCAACAATAAACAATGTAATACTTCCATTCAATGGCTTCCATCGCAATTGGGTTAACAAAACCATTATAAATATTCCAAGTTTGTTGAACAATAATTTGTAAATTTAGTCCTTTAGCTCTAACTGTATAAGGTAAAATCTCCGTAATGTATAAAAATGGTAAACCATTTAAACCAATATTATATGAGAGATAGTAAAAGAAAATCATTGCCAAAACACCCTGTCCTAATGCTTTGTTTTCAAAATTCTTTTGTTGATTGATTGCAGATAGAATGGTCCAAATAACATAAAAGAATAACATCATTGAAAATGAAGTTAAAAACAATGTTCTTCTTTTAAATCTATTAATATTCAAAACAATGATTAGTGAAATACCAAAATTATAGATCATTAAACCACCATTAACAATCAATTTTTGATTAGTTGAAGTAATACCAATTGAATTCAAAACTAGATTTAAGTAATAAGAAACTAAACCATTACCAGATAATTGCATTGCAGTACCAACAGAAATTAATAAAAATAATCTTTTCCGGTTACCTGGAGTCTTAAAGAAATCCAAATAGGAATAACTATCAGCAATTTTTTCGGCTTCAATAGCAGCACAAATTTCAGCCATTTCAAAATCAACTAATGGCCCACCAATCAATTCATTATCATTGGCATGGTACTTCATTAAAATTGAACGAGCTTCAGAAATTCTTCCTTTTGAAATCAACCATCTTGGAGATTCAGGAACCCAATAAATGAAACAAGTTTGAACAATTGGGAAAAACCCTTGACAAATACTTGGAATACGCCAACACCATTCATGTGATATATCTTTTGTGCCGAATGAAACCCAAGCAGCTATAATAGCACCTAAATACCAACAAGAATTAAAGAAAGCAGTAACAATTTGTCTATGAGATGGATAAGTTAATTCCGACATCAAAGCTGGTGATGGAACAGTTGCAATACCATTTCCTACACCTAAAATAATTCTTGAAACTAAAAACATTGCGTAATTTTGTGAAGCAGATTGTAAAGCAACACCAACTAGCATAATTATATTACCGATAATTATACCTTTTTTCCTACCAAAAGTATCAGAAATATGAGCAGAGACAAAAAAAGCAATAAAAATACCAAATGTGACACCATTTGATAAAGCACCTAATATTGCACCTGTTGGATTACCCATATAGTTATCCCAATCAGTCATCGCTTGTAAACCATTTAATAACGATCCATCATAACCAGTATTAGTGGATGATAATGAGACAATGAACATGAAAAAATTCAATTTTAACATGAATGGAACTTTTAAGTAAGAATAGTTACCATAATCTGGTAGTAATGCTTCCATTTCTGCAGCGGTACTCAAACCATGATGTTCAATAAGTTCATCTTTTGGAATTGGGGGTTCTTTTCTAGAGTCTTGTGATCTATTATCAGACATTGTTTGGAAATTGATCTATTATGTATTTATGCGAGAATAGAAGAAGTAAAAAAATATGAATAATAATAATTAAAAATTAAATTAAAAAGAATGGGGAAATGATGGCAGATTTATATCTAAAATAAAAAGAAAAGTAAATGGGAATAGAACATTTTTAACCAACTGTAATGTGATGAATATTGAAACAAACAGTATTACGCATATCTCAAGTTTTCTTTTCGATTGAGTAATATTAGCTTTCAATAATAGGAGAAATAAGGGAAGGCATGACTTTAAGTAGTGCGGCTCAAATTGTGGGGAAGCCTTCTATATTTGAGGCGTGAGGCTATTGTTATGAATTGCTCTTAGGAGTAGTCATTGCTTTTGCTGAATTTTCGGATCATCTTGTTTTTAGTGTATTTGGCTGGCAAAAGAGGTGGCTGGAGTCTGATTCTATCCAACTTATGGATAGAGATGTTTGAATAAGTTATCTCTTATTGATCTTTTTTTTCAATTTTATCATTTAAAGTTTCATCAGGAGCTACTGGAAAAATCAGGGTTTAAGCAGACTGACAGACTTTCTGGTTTTGGAAAAAATATCGACTATCCACTTTTGGTGGCGGATTTCATCTCTTGTGATTTGTTGAATCCATTTAATATATATAATTTCTCCTGAGATCAACAATATATAAAATTTGCCAAGGGATCTCGTATATTAATCCTTTTCGTGACCCACTTCCTACTAAGCTTCAGAAACCGGACTCTTGAGTATTCAGACTCTTCATCGATAGATCTGTAGGGTAAATGGAGAATAAACTGAACTATTGTCTACCCCACGGGGAAGATCTGGTTTACAGCAATCACAGTTTATGACGGAGACATATTTTATTGTAATATAAACTGAATCAGATAGTTAGAGATATGGTGATATTCCAATATTCAAACAGGATTGAGTTTATTTATTTATTTCACTTTTTTGTACTATAAATATCATCAAATGCGCCCAAGAATTCAAGTGAAATAATATAATCCAAATAATAAAGTATTGACTTATCAACGACTACTGATTGATGATTGGCCCCTCATTGTAGAAGAAATCTGGAAGAAACATAATCTTGAAAAAGCTTATATATAGATGCATATGATCTCTTTTCGAGGGAGAACTATGCCGCAGTTTTCTTTTGGGTCACTAGGTTCTTTTCACCATATCGTATTTACCTTTATTTTACGACAATATTCTTGAATGTATAATAATAAGACAGGGAGTATATAGTATCTATCATATATATATAATCCAAAATAAATGGTAATCTCTTGGCAGACAAACTTTTTATCATTCATTTGAAATATCTTTGTAAAAAGATCCCCAGTATTACCCTTCCAATCATTCGCTTATAAGAAAATATTTACTGAAAGCTCAAAGTATATTGAACCACAAATGAAATAACTGGTTTTGAAGTAAGAGTTTTCAAACCTTTGCTTTTACCAATAGAAATGTGTAGTGGCTCAATTATCTGCATACCCTTTTGCTATAACTGTTTTAAGTGATTACACTTCAGTAGTTTTAATGTCCATGTTGATTGTAATTCTCTTGGGGTTATTTACCGTTTTATAATGTATTTATAAATTTGTTATCTGCATCTAATCAGTTGTGTTTATATATTTTTTATTAATTAATAATAAAATAATATTAATAAATAATATATTATGTTTTATATTAATATATGTTATTTTGAAGACTTAATATGTTCTTCTCTTAGTGCTAAAACTTTTTTATTTACCTTTATTTGAGTTAGAACATGTTTTCCTGGATTAAAATTTGATTCATATGTTTTATTACGTTTATCATTTGCTTTATTTTCATAATGCCATATGCAGTGTATCAATTTCTTCAGAAACAACTAAACTGTACTTGAGTATTGATACTTTTTCGTAGATCAAGATATTTGAAAGATGGTTCTTCATTGTTGCATACGACGTATAATATAAGCGACTATTCATAAACATCACGGCTGATCGACTTGTTTTTCTTCTAGCAAAGTCTACTTTTTTGAAAAGATTTACAAATATTGGTCGACTATGATGAATACAGTTTTATATCCTGTTATGTCATATTGCTTCTAACCAGTTATAGTGTGATTTAAGCCATTACACCGGTACACCAGATCATTAAGTCATCGCTCTCAAGCTAATTAACAACGAATGGAGAACAAAATTAAGTGACTATTCATTCATATAAGAGAATCAATCATAAATACATTTAAGATATCCAATACAAGTACATATATATATATATAACTACATTATCAACCAAAGTTTTAATTTTTGTCATATTTATTCAGGACGTTAAATCGAACGGGAGATAATTAAAAGAATTAATTGAAAATATTTTATGAACTTTACCCACTTAAGATCTCGAACCGGTTTAGAAAATCACTACTGCTCTGTTCCGAACACTTCCCAACTTACACTACCTTAAGAGTTTTTACAATAACCATCAAATGAAATCAGTCTTGATTTTTGTCCGTTAGTTACACGTGTCACTAGAATAAACAACAAGACAAAGAAAGCAACAATAACAATGACTATAGACCATATATCAGTTACATCAACACCATCAATTCATAAGATTCATTCACATAATGACGAACATAGAAATAGACCATTGATTCAAGCGTTAAAGTTGGGTATTCCATCAATTGAAGCAGATGTCTGGTATTTAAAGAACACCAATGATGAAAATATTTATGTTGGTCATAAGTATATGTTTTTAACTGCTGAAAAGACTTTAAAGAAAATGTATTTAGATCCTATTTTTGTTTTACTTGAAAAAATTAATAGTAATCTAGACGAGACTCAAAAAACTCCAATTGGAATATTTGAATCGGATCCAAATCAAACCTTATATCTTTGGATGGATATTAAAACAGATCATGAAATCTCATTATTAGCAATTGAGAAATTGTTAAAACCCTTTCGTTTGAAAAATTGGCTTACAACTTATTATAGTTCATCTAAGTCTTTAAAATATGGTCCAGTTACTATTATAGCCTCTGGAAATGCCCCGTTAAATTTAATTGTTAACAATGATAAAAGAGATATTTTTTTTGATGCTCCACTAGGTAATTTAGATTCTGTTAATGAAATATTGAAAAAACAACAACCGCAAATTCTGGATATTTCAATAAAACAAAAATCACGGGAAATTTCAAATGATAATGGTTTTATTCCAGAAATTAGTTTATTCGCCTCTGGCTCATTAACTGATTTGATTGGAAATGTTGGATTTTTCTGGGATTGTAAAGGATTAAATAAAACTCAGATTGTAAAACTTAAAACATATGTAAATGATGCTAAATCAAGAGGTTTACTAACTAGAATTTGGGGTGTTCCTAATTGTTTATTTTCGAAAAAGGTAGATGTTATATGGAAGCAGCTTGTTGATGAGGTTGGTGTTGATTTTTTGAATGTTGATGATTTAGAATTGGCCACTACCTATATTTAATTAAAGTTATTTATTTTGGTTTTATGATTATTTGGTGTACTCATTTTTGAAATTTTCTAAATTTTTAGAGAGCATACCAACTGGGTTTTCTATATATTTTGATGACTTTTCAAATATTTCAAATTTTACCAAATCAGGATTTCATTTTTGATTATAAGTTGCTAAACCATCACCTTGAAAAACTCAATTACCATATATCATGCATCAATTAAAGAAATAAATTACTTGAGTACATATGCAATTTAAAAAAGGATAAAGAATATTTACGTAATCTTATATAATCTTATAAGAATATCATTATCCTGTTGCAAATTCCCAATTTTACTCCTTTTCTAAAACAAGGAAATATCATTGAAAAGATTTATTGGTTCTTTAGTGTATACTTTTTTACAGTTCTACGTATAATGAAAATGGACCAACTTGCTGACTTATAGTTATATCTTTTGATTCTGAGTATAATAAATATATGTTCGAAGATTTATTTTTAATAATTAAGCTGCGATTTTACTGATAATTAAAGGCAAAGAAAAAAAAGAAGGTTAAAGGGCTAGGCTTCAATCATTCCCTCAAATTAAAAAAACTATGAAAAAAGGTAAGTCAATGACAGACAATAAATAATAAAAAGGGCCCTCAAAAAAGAGTTAAAAAAATGTGATGATGAATTAAATATCAAAGTTATTCATATATTTAAATCATAATTAACAGAACAGCTTAATTTTATGGATGATTTTGGTGTTGTTTGAACAGGATAGCATAAATAAAAGATTTTATCACATCTTACCTTATTATATTATCCCATCAGGTGCAACTTCCAATCAAATAGAAATAAAACTAAATTAAAATATAGTTATATTTGCTTTTTATATTACAGCTTCTTCTAGCCATAACAATACTTTCAGAAAAAAAAGGTGGTTCATCATAAACGTTTTTTTTAGAGTTCTTTAAGAGACCAGCATACTAAATGAAAAAGAAAAGAACAGAAAACAAGACGGTTATCTAGCCAGTTTGCAGATCCCCAAAAAATACAAAATCATCTTAATTAGTTGTAGCTTCTATCTTAGGTTAGTTTGCTGAATAATCTTTGTAATAGTTCTCGTTCTTAAAAAGAATTTGTAACAACAGTACTCCTACTGGTTTGGAAGTGTTTTACTTTTTATTACTGAATAAAGGCCCTGCCTTTAACTAAAGAATACACAATTACAATTTTATATGATTCTACAAATATTTGTTTTGCATTTGCCGAGAGTGGAGCAACCCAAATGCACTCTAAAGCAATTTTCATAGGCAGTTTTCGGGGGCCGCCGCGCCGATTGTCCCAGGCAGGCTGTCCCCCAAATTCTTCACCAGCACGAGCTAATGCTTGTGGTGATTCGTGCTCCCCGCTGGTTATTTTAAGTGGTCCAGACTTTACTTCTTTACCCAACTTATCCAGTTCAATTTCGTTTCGCTTGGTTCATTCTGGTTGACCTTTTGAGTTTTTATATAATAGATTAGTGGCGTTCAAATGAGGGTTGAAAGCCTAATATACTTACTTATCTTTAATACTTTGAAGCCGTATAAGAGATGACACTTCACACTCGCAAAATTATTTATTATAAGGAAGTAAAGAAAAATAGAAACTTTGTGGAATTGAGTGTTCGATTTTACTTAATCCGATATTCCATTGAATCAATTAGTTAGTATATTTATTAATTTAAATCTGAACCATCTCTTGGCCAAAGCGTGTGTTCTTGTAGCACAGAAAAAATCAGTTCAATTATTTTAATGAATATGTATTTTTTTGGTGTGAGTGTTGCTTTTGGTAACCGAGACTCCAAAATAGAATACGCACATTCTTAATAATACTGATGTTAGTGAGAGTGAAAGTGACAGCTAAAAGGTACAAAGAAACTCTATTTTTATGTACATTATCGTTGTGTGTATGCGTATTAGCTAAGTATGAGTGTCTACATCATATACTATATGGCTTTAAAATGGCTTTCATGTTGTTAAATGCTTTGATGTACGGCAGTTCTTGTTCGGCTACATCCTTTATATTGATTGAGAAATGTTGAAATCAGATTGTTCTATTTTTTTATTTTACTTCGCACCCCATCACCTGATTCAGTAATACTATTAATACTTCATTATAAACGAAAAACCAACCACACTAATTCGATTCAAATATCATGATTAATTTTTGCTATACTTTCAGTTGGTAGTTATTACCCATAATTAACCCATCGATATACACTCTGGATTTTAATAATATTGAGCCAAGAAACTTTGAAAAAGCCACACATCAAGATGAAATTATTTACCAACCAAAATTCAACTAAAATAATAATAAAAAGAACAATAAGATTTACTCTCCGAGATGGGTTGACTCAACATCTATCAATCCTCTAAATAACATATTTTGTTTTTGTTCTAGAAAGTAAAATATATTTTTTAGACATATCCAGACAATACTAGGCAGGATATCAGTTTTCCACTTTTTACGTTCAACTAATTATACTGCGAGGAAGAAATATATTTCATCATTTATTTTGTAAACTATTCCGATTAACTTTGAAGAAAAGATAAAGTTTAGGCCGTGCAAAATTGGAGTTTAACTTCGGCTTCCAATGCATAAGCATAGTATATACCCTCGATGGGCGATGGTCGATCAATCTTATAATTATTATATATTCGGAATATAAAGTAGATCCAATCTCAATATCAATCAAGATCTTCATATAAACTTGTAAACCCAAAACTAAAGTGGCCAGATCTCGGAGAGTTTCTTAATCGCTGGATCCTTGGCGAAATTATATTTAAAGTTTTCCGTGATATAAATTTGATGCAGCAGAACACAAGCCTAAAGTTATTGGAATTGATAATCAAATTTTATAGTCTTGTTTGATTACTTCCACAATTCATTTAAAAACTAACAAGAAGAAGGGCATATAGTATAATAATATTTACTTATACCTTATACTTACTTTATAATGTTATCAAGGCAAGTGCGGAATACATATGGTGATTGTTGTCTTCGAATAGTAATAAAATGCATGTCTATTATCATTTATTATCCAGTACCGCATTTAGTACTTTACTGACGCGCATTCTCAAGTTTTTGACGGAAGGCCGAAAGTCGAAAGTGTAGAACTTATTATTTTTTGTTGAATATGGAGAGATCTTTGGGAAAGAAAATTGGAAATTAAAAGTTTGAAATTTGAATTTAATGGTAAGTAAGTAAAAACATCCATTTCATTTTGAAATCAAACGGAAATTCTATAAGCTTCAGTATGAAGATGTACTAAAAGCTGAATAGCGGTGAATTTCCACACCGTTATTTATTATGCCCCGCTTAGTTTCGGAATTAACCAATTTTGCCGAACGGCGCATACAAGAAAAAAAACAATTTGCAATAATGCAAGTTACCATATACATGTATGTGATTATTCTCCATTATCAGAAGCAACCCTAAAGCTAACTAAGCTTAAACGTAATTTGTATGATTCTAATACAATTTATCAGAAAATTCAACGTTAATAGTACAGATGATAAGATCAGACTAGTTATTGTGATCGACACCAAGCTTCTAAAGTATTAGCTGAATATTAAAGATTTCGAGATTTGGATCGGCGGAAATCTCAGAATCTGCCAACATCAATTTAAATTTAAATTTATGGAATTGATGTTGGCTATCACTATACTATCCTCCTGTATCAGGCGATGATTTTTTCAATATAGCATAACTATTATTAGTCGGTTACAGCGAACAAACTTTTTGCTGCATAATATGTACCGCGTTCCGTGAAGGGAAGTCTTGTGTACAATAACTTTAATTCAATATTATTATCCATAATCAAAATCAGAATAATAGAAGAGCTGTAAATTAAACGTACAATACCATATTAATAAAAATTATTACAATTAAATATTTAATTATTGGTTCACTTTAAATCTAATAGAAGAATTTTGAAAGACTTCCATTAATTATATCTAAATATCAAAAAACTACTTCTATATAAATGTTTATTAAACTTGTTACATATTGGTGATATTAGAAAACTCAGTAGAGGTAAAAATACTAGTGTCTCATAATGTCTAAATTCTTAAAAAAATTTCGCCAAATTCAATTGTGAAGTCTCAATTTCGGTACAAAACATCTAGTGATAACTATGTAATTTGACATAGAAATATGACTTGCATATAATCATTCAATATTTTTTGACTTCTTGGAATAGGCATGACCAAGTTATAACAATATCTGATTAACTTAACTTGATAAAATTTGAATGCTTTATTATTTATTTGGTTCAATTATTTTTTTGGTAGCTACCGAAATATTCGAGGTTGTTTAATACGTCAAAGTACGTGCTTAAATTAAACAAGTACAGTGTGGGCCTTAATGTACACTTACACTTAATGTAGCTACAAACGCTCCTCTGCCCTTAACAAAATATGTCTTTATTTACCTTCAATACAAGCATCACCACAAAACCCCATTTTAACGACAAATTTAGACAAATGCACACATTAACTAATCAAGACAAATAAAAATTAATATATTTAACTAACCAATTTAGTTAAGCTTAATGGAAATTGAACAATATTCTTAAATAAAGGCAGAATGAAACTTCATTCAATTAAAGTTAATGAGATAGTATTGCCACCTTCCTCAAATCCATATACCTAAAGTTAGAAATACTCAAGATATTGAGTTAAAATTCTCATATTACCTGCTTTATATTTGATTCTAGAACTACGTACTTCCAAAAAATACAAGAATGCAAAAATATTCAGTAACACACATATGCCGATTTCAGCTTTTCACATTTTCAACCGAATTAAATTACATACACTATGGCCACAAGTAGATATTCAGCAAGATCTGTTTCAAAAATTATATGGCTCCATTCATTCATGCACCTCACTTTGATTTCATTGGATTTTAGCTATATTGACAACTTCCGTAACGCTTTATCAGTCTTTGATTTTTGTTAAAAATAAAAGATTTGAAAATAATTATAAAACTACCACTATTTCCAGGTAATCTTTTATTAAAATATTTTAAGTTTTTGCACTTCTTTCATTTAAGTATCAAACAATACTTTGAAATATCATCAAAATGAATATCAAGAGTTTATTGTTTATACCTTTGCTCCTCAAGACGGCAGCAGCTTATGTTGTTATTTTAGGAGATTCAAATTCATTTACAGAAAATCAAGGTTGTACAGGTTTTGGCAACAATTTAGCACCAGGTTTTAATGTTAGAGCATTTAGTTATGGCCTCATTGATCAGTTATTTTATGCAAGTGATGGTTGGCTTTATACTGGTTATGGTGAAGGTGAAACAGCCAGTGCTTCCGGTTCAGGTGTTGGAAGTATGGGTTATAGTTTTGTTCCTACCGCCTATAATATTTTGGGTCTTACTTATGCTCCTGCTTCAACATCTGCTTTTGGAATGACTTTTGATTATCGTACCACTGTTTTAGAATTTACTGGTTATTTCTATGCAGAAACTAAAGGTGTTTATCTTTTCAGAATGGGTAATGCTGACCAAGGTGCTGCCTTGTTTTTTGGTGAAAATTCTTTATTACAATGTTGTTCTACCCCTGATTGGGATACAAAAGATTCTAGCTTACAGCTATTAGACAGTGATCTTTATTTAATGGCTGTTGTTCCGGGTACACTTAACAGTATTGTTGTACGTAATTTATTTTTAAGATTTTAGTTTGGCATGCATTTACGAACTCACTTACTAACTATTTTAACAATTTTAACAAATATAGTATGAGTACTCTCTGATTTACTTAGATGCTGGCTACTATCCATTAAGATTAGTTACTGAAAATAATATTGGAACAAGCAGTCTTGATATTCAGGTGATGCTCCCAGGTGGTTCAACCTACTATGATATTGGTGGTCTTATGTACAAATTGCCATTAAGTGCAAACACTTGTGCAACCACTACCACAATTACCAATTCTGATACTTGGACATTGTCATCTTACGATGGTACCGCTTATTCTACAAACTGTTCGCCGGTTTTGAGCACATCTACCTCTACTTCAATATACTCTCTCACTTCAGCTGTAACTTCAAAGATTTTACCATTTTGTGTAATAAATTGCCAATCAACTACTTACAATACTGTCTATCCAACTACCACCAAAACTCCCGTTGTCGTGACCAATCATAATGTTTGTACCTCTTATATTCCTTATCCAACATACACTACAACTACAAGCTGGTCAGGCGCATCTACAGTTACTGTTGGTCCTCAAAAAACTACTTTGGTTTCAAGTGGTTATTCTGCTGATTACTATACCGAAACAATTTCAATTCCTTACACCACCTCCACTACAATTACCACCTGGACTGGTACTACTGATACAACTGGAGCTCCAACTATCACATCAACAACTCAACTTACTGCTAATCCTTCTGGTACTGCTGTCACTCTTACCAATAGCTTCTGGATTGTTACCGTGAATATAGCAACCCAAGTTCCATCCACACCAACGACCATTTCATCTACCACCGCTAATGTTTCCAATACAGGCGGTTCTGCAAGTGATCCTAACACAGGCTCTCATAGCGTAACAGATACTGGTGCTTCCAATACTAGTGGTTCTGGCATTTCAGCTACTGATTCCAACACAGGTGTTTCCAACACAGGTGGTTCTGGCGCATCAGCTACTGGTTCCAACACAGGTGGATCTGGCGCATCAGCTACTGATTCCAACACAGGTGCTTCCAACACAAGTGGTTCTGGCGCATCAGCTACTCGTTCCAACACAGGTGGATCTGGCACCTCAGCTACTGGCTCAAACACAAGTGGATCTGGCGCTTCAGCTACTGGTTCCAACACAGGTGGATCTGGCACCTCAGCTACTGATTCCAACACAGGTGCTTCCAACACAACTGGTTCTGGCGCATCAGCTACTGGTTCCAACACAACTGGTTCTGGCGCATCAGCTACTGGTTCCAACACAGGTGGATCTGGCGCATCAGCTACTGGTTCCAACACAGGTGGATCTGGCACCTCAGCTACTGATTCCAACACAGGTGCTTCCAACACAAGTGTTTCTGGCGCATCAGCTACTGGTTCCAACACAAGTGGATCTGGCGCATCAGCTACTGATTCCAACACAGGTGCTTCCAACACAAGTGGTTCTGGCGCATCAGCTACTGGTTACAACACAGGTGGATCTGGCACCTCAGCTACTGATTCCAACACAGGTGGATCTGGCA
>PPKY03000073.1:0-30075 GCA_003706315.3 Ambrosiozyma oregonensis (nom. inval.)
TTTAACTTTTTTTTAAAAGTAAAAGTATAATTACTTTATAAAAAAAATAAACAAAAGGAAAAACAAAACCAAAAAAAAAAAAAAAAAAAAAACAAAAATGCATAATTGAAAAGTATTAGTAAAGATAAACAAACAAAAAAAGGCAAGTGAGGTTGGAACAAAACAAAAGGGTAAAAAAAGTTACCCAATTAAGTCTATAGTCTATAATCAAATGTTCTTTCCACCAACTTTCAATTTTTTCATTCTATTGTTCAATCTCCCATTCCAATTCAATGCTTTCAACCCAATCTTTCTTTTATCCAATCCCGCCTCTCCTGTACTATCTAAAGATGATTTATATAACTGTTTCCTTTCAGCCTCCGAAAGTCCAACCTTGGATCGTTTTTTAATCAATTCATTATATCTGGTTCTATTCTCCACCACAAACTTTCCACATTTTATAATCTCTTCTTGCTTCAATTTATTGAAATTACCGCTTTTAA
Source organism: Ambrosiozyma oregonensis (nom. inval.) (assembly GCA_003706315.3). Taxonomy (NCBI): domain Eukaryota; kingdom Fungi; phylum Ascomycota; class Pichiomycetes; order Pichiales; family Pichiaceae; genus Ambrosiozyma; species Ambrosiozyma oregonensis (nom. inval.). The sequence continues at coordinate 483 of PPKY03000073.1, forward strand.
AGCATTCAGTCATCATGTAATTACAATCTATCAAACATTTAGGAGAATTCTGAATGATTTGGAATAATTCAGCACTTAAAAATTCATCGTCTGTTTGTTTATTGTGAATCAAATGCATCATTTTTGGCTGCAGTAATTTGAAAATAGTTAAACTGATTTGAAATATTGTTTTGGAATCATCATAGAACAAAACATCCCACACTCGTAATGTCGTTTCAATCGGTAAAACCCCAATGAAAACACTCATAAACCAACTAGTTGTACAAAATGATAAAGGAGGTAGTTCATATAAAAATGAATTATCATTTTCTTGTAGATCCAAATCTTTCGTTATAATTTGCCAAATATGAGGTAAATATTGTCTTAAGCATAACATTAAAATACCCTGATGAACATTAACACCTTCTAAATTAAAGTCATGAATTCCAGGTAAATATTTTTCGGTAATTAAAACAAGCATCCAAAATGCTTTTTCTTCGTCCATGAATATTAGTAATAAAGCAGCAATAAAATTTAAAGATTGACAATACCCAATTTTGGGGTTATATTCAGAAAAACATTTCAAAACTCTTCTTAATGTACCTAATAATGCACTCTCTTCATTTTCTCCGGTGTCGTTAAAATGGATATTTTCAGGAAAAGTACGATGTAAATCTTTTTCTATAGCTTCTGTATTTTCATTAATCATATCTATTGTTTGAGTAACTAATTTATCATAAACTCCCTTGTTTTCATTTAATCTAACATTACCTTTAGCAAAATAAAACCAAGCATTACCTCTCCATTCTGATGGAATACCTTTTCTAACAAATCTTTTAAGATCCTCGGATCTAGCAGGAAACCTAACTGGAGTGAAATCTCTACCATTTTCTAATGCAGATTCATTATATAAACCATTTTTAATCATGAATTTAACCCATTTTTTCTTTCTCCTTATTGAATATTTTGAATATTCTGTCCACCAATTATCATAATTCTCTTTATTTATAAAATGATTTGTTTTTTTAAATCCGTATCTATCTCTATCGCTGTTCAAAATTGAATTTTTACTTGTGAATTTATTATTGTTGTTAGCAAGTTGTCCTTCTTTTGTATCAATTGATTCGCCTATTATATTTCTTATGATTTCAACAGAAGTACGAGTCTTTTTTAACGAAGCTAAAGATTCGGTTTTTGTAATTGGAGTTGTTTTCAACTTATTGGGTAAAGATTTTGTTGATTTAGGTAACGAAACGGTTGATTTTTCAAATTCCGTTTTAGTTAAAGGACTATTAGGCTTAGTAGGAGGTTTATTGAAATTTGGGTTTAAAGTGTATTTCTGGGGACCAGTAGTTTGTATTGGTGTTTGAGGTTGATTGTGGGTTTGAGTTTTGGTGATGTTGTGATAATCTCTATGATGAGTATGATTATTAAAATTTGTGTTTATGTTCGTATTTGTGTTTATGTTTGTATTTGTGTTTATATTTGTACTTGTATTTGTTGATCTTAAGTTTTTACTGAAATTGATATCTTTCATTCTAATATGTGTATGTGTGTGATTAAACAACTGGGCATTGTTGTTGTTCCCATCAACGTGTTGCTGAAATGATTCGGTATTGATAGTGGGCGAGAGTGTCTGTCTGTTGTGATCAAGTTCTGGAGAGGCACTAATGAAAGTGAAAGGTTCTTCTTGATCTGATTCGGTATCTAAAAGATCACTATGATCTGAATCTGAATGGTCTGTGTTTTGATAAGAACTCATTTCAGCATAGTAATCAATCAAATTGAAAGTGGAATCTGATGGCTGCCGGGTATGGTCATTAGTATTTGAATTACCTGGAACCATCAGAGGTAACGGGGGTCTCTGGAGCTTTGAATTACCAAGCTGAAGATTAGGCATAGACTGTGAATAGTGTGGATAGCTCATGGTGATTGCCTTTTAAATGGTTTGCTGTTTCAGTTGTTGTTTTAGATCAGATCACTTTCTCAAATTTACAAGAGCCCATTCAATCAATTCTCGCTCAATCGCAAAAAGCAAATTAGCAAGAGACAAAAAAGGCAAAAAGGCAAAAAAAAGCTATTTATACTATAAGAAAGTCAGTTCAAAGGCTTAGAACATAATCTTTGCTATTAAATGACTAAAAAATCTAATAAAAATGTTGTTTGGAGATATCCCAGTGAAAGGACCAATAACTACTCATCTTGTTCACCTGCTGCTTTGGGTGAAGGGTTAGTGTTGGACCAATTTGGTGCTTTAACCAAAGTTAATATTAACTATCATTTTACCCATCTTTGTTCAGACGCTTTACCAGTGTTATTTCCTATCAATCAAAAATTGGCAAAGTTAGGTTTTGATGAAGTTCCAACTTTTAAAGAATCATGGGCTTTGGCTTTAGGATCACATCAATCAGATCTAGACTCAGAATTTAGAGATTCTATTTACCCAATCATTTATTCAGTTACTTGTGCTGCTGTTATTTCTGTTTTTTTGACTGCTATATTGTTTACCAAACATTATTTAACTGCCTATAGACCTACATTTTTGATGAAACTTTCATCATTGGCAGCATCTTGTCAACTTGTTGCAATATATGTTTTTACAATAGCTGAGTTATCAAAGCAACTAGAAAGAGGTGAATCTGGTGCTAGACAATTACTAGAAGACCTGCTTCATTCAACGGGGTTTAATGTTGCTTACCTTATAACTTTTATACTTGTATTGTTGACTCAAGTTGGTATTATTCAAAGGATGTTCCCAAGAAGAAAAGAAAAGAAAATTATAGTTAGAAGTGGAATAGTATTAGTTATCTTATCTCAAGTTATTTGGGCTGTTTCTACATTCTTGGTTAATCCAAGTTTAACTGATACTACCTATACAACAACAGCAGTTTCAACTGATGATTCAATTGCAATTTTACCTGCATTCATGTATTTACTAAGAATATCAATCTCTGTGTTATATAGTTGTTTGGTTAACGTTTACTTATTCTCAAAAAGAAACTTAATTTTTAAAAATCACGTATTTACTTTAACTATTACACTGATTGTTGGAATAAATACTTCAATTGCTTTCTTCATTGCTGATATTTCAAATGTTTGGGTTAGTGAATTGAGTGAAGTTTTTAATTTGACTTGTTATGTAATTTCAAACATGATAAGTTGGGAATGGTTAAATAGAATGTCTCAAGTTGAAAGAAGTCAGCAAAAAGATGGAGTTTTAGGTAGACAATTTTTTGATTATTATGATGAAGACTATGATAATAGTAGTACTCGAATAGATGAAAATTCCCTTCTGAATAATATGAAATCAAAATCTAAAAATTCAAAGAAAAAAGAAAATATTGGAAATGTTTTTAATTTAAAATCGAAAAACTATGATCTAATGAAAGCAAATTTAAGGAAATATAGGCAACTGATAAGGAAAAACCAACCTCAAAGAAATTTGAATTCAAAGCCAACAACTCAAACAGCACATACTACACCAGTGAACAATGATGTTTATATTTATTCACCCAAACAAATTTCAATTGAACCCATTCCTGGTGTGATAAACAATGATAAGATAGAAAATAATTTACGCAAAATGATTTCGTCTACATCAAGCACTTCAAAAAGAGTTTTGTTACATAGACTTGTCAATCACCCTAAAAAGAAGCGTGTGTCGGTAATCAAACATAACATGAAAGTGATTGAACTTGATGAAAGTAAAGACCCATCAGAATCTTTATCACAGTCGATATTGAATACTGATATAAGATCGTCGTATTCTTCTAATGATCAACAAAAAACTCGTTTGGCAATGTTGACAACGGCAACTACAACTACAGCAACAACAACAACTAATTCAACTTTACCAAATACATCATCATCAGAAACCACTTCACTTCCATCATCATCTGTACAACTCAAGCACCCTATGATACTATCTCCATTAAGTGAATCTACTTCGCATTCATCAGAATTTGACTCTAGTTCCGAGTCCATAACTGACTCTTATTCTACAGATAGTAACATGATTGAATTACAAAATTTAAATGTTGTTCATCATCAAGTTAATTTTGACTATGATGAATCAGATTAATTTATGGCTAAACAACATTGACAAATTATAAGAAAACTACATTTAAGGTTTACAGAAATTTTGGGCTCTGTTTATCTTTTTTCCTTTTTTTTTTTTTGATTTTCTTCGTACCGGACAAAAATACACACCCACATTATCTTGATACATATACCCACATAAGTTTGCATTAGCTTCTACCTAAAAAGAACGAAGCCTCTCGATTTAGCCTTCTTTTATATGATCCATATTCATATATACGAAAGTTTTATAGTTTGATTTTTATTTACATTGTACTTTGCTTTACTTTACTTTACTTTACTTTCTCCACTTTGTTTCTATTCGCTTATTCTTTTCTAAATAATATACCAATTACAAATATTTGATTAATATTCATTGTAATTTGGAGCTGCAGGTGTTCTTATCGCCATAATAGTATTGGTAGTATAGAATTAATTATTATTATTATCATTATTATTATTATTGAACAGAATGGTAGTTGAAAATAACTGAAAATAAAGGTGAAAAAATAGAGCACGTTTAAAACAAATGCTATAAAAGAATAGTACGTGAAATTACTTCCATGGGTAATAGATACAACAAGGAGTAATGAAAATTAAAATAAAATATAAGATAAAAAAGCAAATGAAACAAAAGATAGAAAACACCCCAAAAATAAGATAGCCATAGTGATTAAGTAAGTCAAATTAAAACCAAGAAAACAAAAATAGAAAAGTCAAACTCGTTAACTTATAGCCATAATTAGAGAATTAAAACTAATACTATTGGAATTAGTAGCATTATGAAAAGTAACTATTGACTAATCACAACTTCAACGATCCGAAATAAAAAAAAATAAAGTGAATAAAGAATGTAAACTTCAAATGAAAAACAATTAAAAAAACAAATTCAATTAGAAAAATAAGAAGCAAATAAAACAATTTCTTTTTTTTAGTGTCCAAAAAGTGATTAAACCAAAAGTTTAAATCAAGAAAAAAAATTAAAAAAAAATTAAAAAAATAAAAAAATAAAAAAATAAAAAAATAAAAAAATGAAAAAATGAAAAAATGAAAAAATGAAAAAGAATAAATAACAACAGTAGAATTAATTGTAGGAATTATTTCTCTGCTGTTAATACCATCAGATAACTGAACCCTTCATTTCTTACAGTATTATCATGAACATGACCATCTTCAAGAAGACATTCAAGTTCATTGCCAAATACTTCTTTAACTAACTTTCCATTACATCCATGTAATTTATAATCAATAAATAATTTGATAAACTGTAACAACTCATAATCCCAACTTTTAAAAGCTTGAATTCTTTGCTCAACAATCCCTTTTTTAACATCTTCGGAATTTTTGGAAAAACTGCGCCCTTCTCCAGATCCATGACTATGGTTAGTTGTTGCTGAAGATGTAGTCATAACAGAACCTCTTCTTGCATAAGATGATGGGGATGAAGAATCTTTTCTAGCGTCTTCGGTTTCATCAAAAGAATCAATTTCTACTTCTCTATCTTGATAACATTTCGCATCAGATGAAACTTTCAGTATAGAAAGTATTTTTGTAAACATCACAAATTCTGTATAATTTGAAAATAATTCGAAAAAACTATTGAAACGAGGATCTTTAAAACCTTTTGAAGTTTCAGACTCATCATTATCATAATTTAATTTATCATGATAATCATCAGGGCCTCCGGATTCTAATTCTTCATGTAAAGTACTAAGTTGAGGATATGCCATATAAGTATACTTAATTTTTTTAAATCCAACTTTTTTAAGCATTGGGATAATGACCGTTGTAATATTTGGAAGCATTAAATTTCTTTCTCTAACAAATTTGGAAGCCTTACCCCATATTTTATTTCTTAATGATTCAACACAATCTTGAGGTAGAAAATTTGTATTTGTATTTTTATTAAATAAATCCAAATCCCATAAATTCAATTGTAAATATGCACCTTTTTTCATAACTCTTTTAAATTCATATAAAGTATCTAATAATTGTGATTCATTAGTAATCAATACAGATAATTCAGAAGATAGAACACAAGATTGAGATTCATCTTTCAAAGGTAATAAAGCAGGAGATTTTGAAGTAAAAGAAGAATATTGATCCAAAAATGAGAATTCTTCTTTAGATAAATTTCTACTCAAGAATTCAGGATCTAAGACACTATTCTGAAAATTTGGATTTTGAGAATGCACATCACGAGTTAAATGACCTTTATTTTTCAAATCAATTAAAACTCTAAACTTATTTGTAATGGTGACAAAATTAGTATGAGTATCAGGATTATCATGTCTCACCAACCAACCATCAACAAATTCCACATTTGAAGTTAAAATTGAATCTGCTATTAATTCTTTATTATGACCTGAAATATTTTCAGCAAAATGAGTCATTTTAGGCAGTGAAATAACACAAATTTCCGGTACTTCAGGTTTAATTGAAGGATCCAAGTTTGAGTTATCAATATTAGGTAAATTACGTTGAATATCTTCTTGTAACAAAGCAGGTTGATTTAATAATTTTTTCAGAATTTGAATATACCAAAGTAAAATTAAAATTGTTTTATTATCATGGACAACAGCAAATGTTAATTGTTCAACAATAGCAGCATCAAGTTTTAATCCAATAGATGAAATACTTGTTCTTCTTGTTGTTGAATCAGATAATCTTCTATCAAAGGAAGAATTACGTCTTCCTATCAATTGGCCAGTTGTAATAGAATTTCTTTCAGAAGAAAAATTAGCATTTGCAGTATTTGTTTTAGTTAATTGATTTGATTCATAATATTTAACAAATTCTTCAGATTTTTCAATATCATCTCTTAATTTTACTAAAAATTTTTCATACCAGGAATTAAATAAATCTCTTCTAGTAATTGAATGTTTTAAAGGATCATTAAATTCAGCTTCATCCATATATTCTAAAAAAAACTTAAAATGTTTGATATACATCATAGTAGTTTGTTCATTAATTTTACGTTTCAATTGAGAAAATTCTCTTATTCTTTTAGCTTCATGCTCTTGTCTTCTTCTTATTCTAAATTCTTCAAATTTTTTATCTTCAACTTCATGCAGATTGATATTTGCGGAACCAAATGCTATATCACCTGCAAATTTAGTTGCTTTTTTGGTTAAACTTAAAAATCCACCTTTATTTTTTGGTTTTGATTCTTTTTGTGGTTTTCCAGAGTATTTCGTAGATAAATTACCAAGTTTTGATTGTGATTTTGGAGGTGGTGGTGGATAAGTTCCTGAAGGATATTTTAATGAAGATTTAGTAGGCATAGTCATTGGAGTAACACTTTGATGTTGATAATTAGGAGGAGGTGGTGGTGGAGGGTATCCTTTTGCATAATAATTGGCATGTAAATTATTATTGTTGTTATTGTTATTGTTATTGTTATTAGTTGTTTTTGGACGACTTCGAAGAGCTGGAGATGAAGCAGGAGTCACAGAAAGAGGCGATTGGGACTGATTTTGATGTTGAGATTGAAATTGAGATTGAGATTGAGATTGAGATTGAGGTTGATTTGAAACTAAAGAAGAGCTAGAATTATTACTGTTATTTTCTCCTTGCTTCGATTTAGACTTGAGCTTATAAAACAAGGATTTTTTTTGTGGTGGTTGTTGCTGTTGCTGGGGCTTGGATGAGAGGTTCAGCAAATTGGCCGTGTCATCATATGACGGTGCAGGGGGATTGACCCTGTTTGATTGATGGCCCATGGACAGTGGGTGATTCAAAATGAATGTTGAATATATTTAAATCGTAATAATATGAATAAAGAGGTAAAGTAGAAAGGGAAAAGGGAAAGAAGAGATGGATTTAAATGATAAGAGAGAGAGCAACGAGCTCAGGGCGGGTCTGTTGGCGGTGAGTGTTTCGCGGGCGCCTTTTTTTTTACAGGGAGGGAGGAATATCGACGGGTCGGTTGGGGGATTGGGAGGGGATATAGAACTATATTTTTTTAACTTGTATCACTTATACTATATGTAAATAATTAAATATAACTGAATATAAATATATAAAATAAATAAAATAAAATTGAGTATAATCAAATATAATTGAGTATAAAGATCATAATAATACTCATTTTAATCCTCTTGTTCCCACGGGTCATGTTTTTTCATATGAACAAAACAAATAATATGGATCATTAAGCTAAATACAATTATGGGTTAAGCGAAAATTCATTAGAACGGTCTTTTTACAGACGATATGTACATATTATACACATTAATTGTAATTTATATAAGATATATATATATATATATATATGTATAATATCATATATAATATATATGATTATTAAACAATATGGAAAGGATCAGAATCAACTTTACTAATTTGAATGTCTAATTCATCATCATTTTTTTGCGAAATCCATTCATTTTTCAATTGATCTTTTAAAATATTCAAAAAACCCCTTTCGGTATTAGAATGGTTACAGGCAATTACACTAGATCCATTTTCTTTTAAAAATAAAGCTTCATGATGCGATAATTCCCCAGTTAAATATAAATCTATATTTTTTAATCCTTTAAATAATGATCCACCAGATCCAACACAAACTGCAATTCGTTTAATTTCAGCATCTTCTTTAAATTTAACTTCAGAATTAAGTGCTAATTGAATATGATCTAATCTTAAATGGGTTTTTAATTTTGAAATTACATCAATTAATTTAATATTTTTTTTCAATTCTACAACTCTACCCATACCAACATTTTCAAATTTTAAATTTGGTTCAATAAAATCTTTTTTTAATAAATTAGATTGATCAATAATACCATCAATTAGCCAATCATTAACTCCAATTGGTGATGCATCAATTGCAGTATGTGGCGAATACACAGATATACCATTTTGAATTAATTTTATTAATGATCTTTGTTGTGGATCTTTATTAGTTATTGATTTTAAACCTCTAAAAATGAATGGATGATAGGCTAAAATAATATTGGAATTTGATTTTATAGCTTCATCAACAACTCCACTTGTTAAATCAATAGTTAATAATACATTAATTTTTTGACTTTTATTAATGGTACATTCTTCATCTTCTTTAGTTGTTGATGAATCAACTAATAATCCAGTATTATCCCAAGTACTATCTGCATATGAAATTGGATATAATTTTTGAACAGTTGAAACAACTTTTTGTAATTTGGTAGAATGAAGAGCAATCATAATGATAATTAGTTTAAGATAACAAACTAACAAAATTCAACTTATTCAAAAATTTCAAATAAACTAAATCAGTGTATGTTTTTTTTTCCAAATTGAAATCTTTCTGCGCGCCACCACAAAAGTGAATCCATTTCAGACTTTCAGACCCTCAGACTCTCAGACAACTTCATTCCTTTTGAGAAAAAAGATAAAAAAGATAAAAAATAATCTACCTTTTTCCTTCTATTAAAAATAAAATAAAAGAATTCTTCAAAAAAAATGTCATTAACTTCGGAATCATTAGCAAATATAATAAAACAAAGATTAGGTGCAGATGCTGTTGAAGTTCAAGATATGAGTGGTGGTTGTGGTCAAGCATTTGCTGTTATAATAGTGAGTGATGTTTTCAAAGGGAAAAATAAATTAATGAGACATAGATTAGTTAATAGTGCTTTAAAAGATGAAATTAATTCAATACATGCTTTCACTCAAAAAGTGTTTACGTTAGCTGAATGGGAACAACAAAAAAGAATGTATTCCGGTAATGATCTTTAAGAATAAATCATAATTAGTTTTTTTAAACAATTGAAATCAACAACCACTTAATATTACTTGCATTTTTCTTAGAAAATTCTTCTCTTTATTCTTTTATTTTGTATATCATCTTCGTCATATTGACCCTTTATGTTTTAATATGTTTTATTTCATGTCTTTTAAATTTAATTATTTCTAATTTCTTATATATCTAGTGAATTTTATGCTGATATCGGAGATTTTATAAAGCATCCGTGCACCGATAATCTTATATCTGGCCAATCACTGGGCGAGAATTCGTAATCCTTTTAACTTTTAAATCCAATCCAATTCAACTAATTACTAATTACCAATTATCAATTAGCAATTGAAGAATAAAAACAAAGTTGAAAAAATTAATGAACAATCATAATCTATTGTAGGCACGAAAGATTACTTTTAAATTTTACTTTAGAGTTTAATTTTTAATAAAATACAAAAATATTGAAACCCAAGTATACCTAATAAAGTAAAAGTAAAGAAGAGAAAAAAAAAACTAGTTGATAAAGAAGAAAATTATATATAAGATAAAACATGAAAATCAACAACGAAAAACAATAAATTCATTGGAAAAACTAAAGTACAAACGAAAGAATGAATAGAGTAGATGGAAGTAAAAGCGTAAAATAAAGTATAACAGAAAATGCAGAAAAGAATTTCAAGTGAATGAAAATATATATATTCATAAATATATATATACTTGAAACACTTTAACGAAGGTTATAATTAAGTCAAATAAAAGAATATTCGAAGTATGTACAAAATTCGCAGTTGATGCATCATAAAAAAATGGCATAATTCATTGGAAGTGTGCAAAAATAAATAATTAAAAGGATATGAATTATTTTGCAAATGTGAATGTGAATGTGAATGTGAATGTGAATGTGAATGTGAATGTGAACGTGGATCGAGTGTTGAAGTTGATGCAAATATAGATATGAATTCGTGAAAGTGATCAATATATTAAAATGAATAAGGTGGAGGAGCTTGAGCTTGACTTTGTGCTTGGGATTGCTCAGAAGTTAAAAATGGATTGTAAAAACCTTTATGAACCGGGCTTTTAACTAAATTTTCTAATCTAATTCTTCTAGAATGAATTTTTATTTCTTCATCTCTGTCAATATGATAGACATTGTCCGAAGATAAAGAGCTTGAACAGCTCGTACTGTTGATAAAGTTATTATTGGATTTAAATCTATCACTGCTCAATGGAATTGGAACATACATAGGAGTAATCATTTTCTCAGAGAAAGGTAAGTTTCTATCAGATGAAGGTTTAACAACTAGTTCAATCTTACCTAATTTCTCAGTTGTTAATAATTTTTCATTAACCAGAGTGGATGTAGATAATGTTGATAAAGTACTATCATCATGACCCAGTGGGGTTGATTGTAAACCATCAACAATTAATGTATCATCATCAGATTTTGGAGTTGATGAAGAAGAAATAGGACTACTTGGTGTAGTAATACTTGAAGAAGAATCAAGTTTCTTGGATTTCTTTGATTTCATTTTAATAACTCTTCTCTTTGGCTTGAAATCATCATGATTATTTTTAACATAATTTCTAGTTTGAAATTCTTTAATAACGGAAACTTTATTTGAAATGGAACCATATTCAAAATCATAATTGGAAAGTTGAATTTTATTTAAACTGAAATTACTTAAATTAGAAGCAATAATTGCGTTCATAAAACTTTTGGTAACAACAGCCTTATTCATAGTATCACATGAAAATCTACCACCTAATGTTAATGTTTGTCTTGAAGAAGAAAGTCTAGTTAATCTCATCAGGTTACCTGGTGAAATTTTAAGCGGATTTTCAGGATCCACATCTTTCAAGAAAATTCTTTTTTTCTCGTCTAAATCTAATTCTTCATTTAATAATAAATCTTTATGAAATTGATCAAAACTTTGTGAAGTATATTTTAATGAGAATTTATATAAAATACTTGGTAAAAATTCTTTAAACAGTTCACTAATTTGAGCTTCAATTTTTTTTTGTAAAAATTTAGCAATAGGTTTAATTCTATCGAAAGTTGAACTAACTTCAATTGACTCTAAAGGATCATTTTTGAAAACTAATGTTAAACCTTTTGTTTTGCTGAAAACAACAACAATAATTGAACTTAACTTAAATTTACTTAACGTTAGATTTAACGGAATATCAAAATCACAATCTGATAAATTAAATTTTGGTTTAATAAAAGATGTCATTTCATTTAACTCATAACTAACATTCTTATAATTCACATTGTTTTCATCAATGATTGTATCAGCTATACCATCAGCATAATTTTTTAATGGTGATGCGCTAACTTTTGTTTTGACTGTTATTGAGGCGTCACCGTAGTATTTAAATTTGAATATACCTCTAAATTTATCATTAGCTAAATCACCGATCTCTAAAATTTCAAAATCTGGTGCTATTTCTCCAAAACTTAAATCAACAATTTTAATATCTGAGCTAAGTATACTTGGTCTTTTACCAGAATTTAAAACATCCTCAAGTAATTCTATTGTATAAGTTGAGAGATTCTTTTTCTCTATTGAGTCCCAGTTAATCTTAAAAGACATGAAGGATTATTAGTGTTGGTATCTATTAATAAATTCTCTGTATTGACTGATAACTGACGAGTTCAAATTTTCAAATTACCAAATTGTTTTAGGTAAATATGGGGAAAACTTGTAAAGTGACTAGTAGTTATAGTTAAAACAAAGCAAGGCGAGAATTGTAATTTTTGATTTTTGTTTTTAGTTTTTTTTTTAACAGAGTCAAAAAGAGAGGGAAAAAACTTAATTGGCGAGGGGTCGTGCGGGGCCGGGAATATAGAGGGGAATTTCCTCTTTGGGAAGAGCCACCACATGTGGCTGTGTTGATAGATGTGGCGCATTTCCTCTGATCCGTTTTAACCCATTTTTCATTTTTATTGTCATTTTATATACAAAAGAATAAGAATAAATAGAATAGAATTGAATAGAATTAGTTTAATAGTCAGATTATCTCTCTGTGTGGTCAATTATCACTCAAAACATTAGTCAAATCCATTGTTTCCTTGTTTTCATCGTCAAAAGTCGTAAAATCATCATTCCATAATACTGAATGTTCATTGTCCTTGAAAAACTCAGCATAATTAAATGACAAATCTTCCTTAGTACATTCTTCTAAAAATCTTCCCATTTTAGTAATTGTATCATCATTAACCTTTATTTTTTTTAAGTCTTTAATTGTTATTACTTTATCATTTTCACTAACAAGTTTAAAAGTATTAAAATGAAATTTACTAAGCATATCAGTTAAATCATCTTCTTTAATATCTTCATCTTCATTTGAAGATGTCTCACTAATTAAATCTTCATTATCATCTAAATCATAAAATTTTGTCAAAAGTTCAACAAAACTATTCAACTTAACTCCTCTTAATATATCATTATTTGATTTATAAAGAATTTCAAAAAAACCATTAATTTCATCATCTTTCAGATCATTAAATAAAAATTTCATACTATCTCGAAATTCTAATTTATTTAAATATCCTTTTTCACCTTTATCAAATTTTCTAAAAATCAATTTAAATTGATGAGCACCAATCATTGAATCAACTGTATCACCCCAAAAATCAAAATTCTTAATTTCTTCCTCATCTTTCATACTATTCGTATTAATTCTTGTTTTAGATAATGATCTCTTAAGTTTATCAACTTTTTCAAATTGTTCACTTATAAAATTAAGTTGTCCATAACAATTATTAAATAAATCTTCGAATTTAGATTTTAATTCAAAAACTTTAAATTCAATAGTATCCCTATTAGATTCTGTAAACTTAATAACTTCATTTTTGATTTTTTCAAGCTTAGAGATCATTGAATTAATAGCTTCTAAATCACTTAGTGATAATTTAATTTCATTGATTTGTTCACCTACTTCATCAATACCACATAATTCTAAAAATTGATCACTGACTAATTTTAAACCAGTATCAATTTGATTAGCAATTAAATTGAAATTCTTAATATGATCATCTAATTTAATATGTATTTTTTTATTCAATTGACTTTCTAACTGTTTAATCTCATATAAACTTGATTCAATATTAGTTAAATGAGTATCTGGAAATTTAGAAAGTTTATATTGATTTAAGCTGAAATTTAATTTGATTTTTAAAAGTACTAAATTATTAAATAGCTTATTAACTTTTAATTTATCAAATCTTCTAAATTCTTTCAAATTCATTCGAAGTTTTTCCAAGTTATCTTTATTATGGTCATTAATAATTAGTTTGTTATGAATAGTTTTAATATATTCATTCAATTCTTCATAATTTTTCAAATAGTTTCTTTTCAATTCAATAATATCAGTCACAACATTAGTAAAAGTTTCTAATCTAATCTTTAATGATTTTGAATCAACTTTCTTACTTAATTTCCAATTTTTCTTGAAACCCCTATTATGAAATTTATCAAACCACAATGAAATATAAGCAATCAAACTTTTTTCATCACAACAAAATTGAATCTCATCTGCATCTACCAATTTACAAATTCCAATAGATTCAGCAATGTTAAAAGCATTTTTCAGATTTCCAATTGAATCTTTTGAATCTAGTTCATCGAATTTAATCAATTCAGGTTCAAAATAGTCTAAAATTGCACAGAACGCTAATCCATCAATCCAACTACTTGTAAAATTCTTAACAATAACATCATCGTAATTTTTTGTTATTTTTTTACACCAATGTAATAATAAATCACGTTTATTTTTAGATCGAAACACTCTATCATCATCATCATAATCGGAATTATCACTATTATAGTTATTTTCAATTGTTGTATAAAACAAAATTATTGTCCATATTAAACCTAATGATAGTTTAGTATTACCTTCTAAAATATCTTCAGACCCAATATTATAAATTTGAAGTCCTTGCTTGTACTGTAAATCAATTAAAAAAATATCAAGATTTTGTAATTGTTGAAACTTAGAAATTGGTTTTAAATAAGGAGGAGTAATATAATTATAGTTTTCATTATTTATCGTTTTATCTGATGCATTTTGATTTTTGCGTTTATCAAAGTTAATGGGATATATGAGGCTGTCAATTAAATGATACAAATATAGTCCTTTACCTAATTCTTGAATATTAGGTAGTTGATCATAACCTTTGGTTTTCAATTTATAATTAATCCATCTAAGAAAAGCTCTTTCTTGAATTCCAACCCAATTTTTAGATGAAAGAGATTTTGAAGGTGAAGATGTTGACAATATTCCATTATATATTGATTTTGAAGATCCTACTGGCGTTGGAGAAGTAACAGTTACTTCCACTTTCATCTCATCCGAAGTGGTAGCTGTAGTAGTGGACATTTTTTATAGTTTTTAAAATATTTTTAGTTTTAAAATATTTTTAGCTTTAAAATTTGTTGACGTGAATCTAACGTGATGTGATGTGACGTGACGTGACGTGATGTGAATTTAACGTGAATGTGAATGTGGAAACGTAAATAATACCTTTTGATAGTGGTTAGTCTATCGGTAACTCTGGTAGATAATTAATTATGCTAAGAAACTAACGTGTATGGCAAAAGATAACGAGCGGCTTCCGAAGTTGAAAGTTGGAAGATCAAGATACAAATGGATCTTATTGGAATTAAGATTAAGGAAAAAAACAAATTGTTGAAATGATCAAGAGATGAAACTCTGATTGAATAATGGAAAGGAAGAAACTTATAAAGAAAAAAAGGGGATCTTGGGTTCTCCCAAATGGTTTCAGCTCTGTGTAAAACCAGTTTGACGTGATTAAAACCCCGGTTCAGCCGCTTGGGCTAGACTCACGTGGCATCGATTGACGGGTCGCTATAATCGATCGACGAGTCGAGAAGTTCAAGGGGAATAAGTAGTACATTATACATTATACAAATTCATTAAACAAAAGAAGAAGAACCCACGTATAAAAAGTGATAGTAGTAAAAAGGAGTATAAAAGACAGTACAGGAAACGGCAGAAACAGTAAATTGAAAAAAGTGCATTAAAATAACAGATGCTTCTAGGCTAGTGAAAGAAAGGATGATTAAGAGCCTCTTTAGCAGTCAATCTCTCTTGATGATCATATCTAAGTAAGTTGTCTATAATATGTATAACAACAGGATTCTCACTTAATTTTTTGTTAGCCTCATTAACAAAACTTTTCCATGGTTTCTTTGGATAATTTCCTAAAATGTCATCATAATCAGAACTTAATTTTATACCATATTTGTCAACATATTTGAAAAGATCAGCAGTACCTAAAACTTTTGCAATTTTAACAAGTTGATCATTATTAGAATCACCTTTGAAAAATGGTTCCTTTTTAAACACAATCGCTGCAATCATAGCCCCCACTGGCCATAAATCTAATGAGTAATCGTATTGTTGTAAATTAACCAACAATTCTGGACCTTTATGATATCTTGATGCAACTCTAACATTAAAATCAATACCTTGGTGATAGAACTCAGCCAAACCCCAATCAATTAATTTTAATTTCTTGTTCACTGGGTCTATCATTATGTTTTGAGGTTTAACATCTCTATGTATTATACCCATTGAATGTGAATAATCTAAAGCAATCAACAATTGGGTGAAATAAAACTTAATATCTTCTAAAGTAAATTTAGGATATAGAACTCTAAAATCAACGTTATTAACTTTTTCAAAAATCAAAGCAGGAATTTTTGAACTTTGATCTTGAATGACATCAAATAGTTTAACAATATTTGGACCTCCTGTTAAATTCTTTAAAATTTTAATCTCTCTATAAATCTTCTTTAGTTTAACTGGTTTTAAAACTTTAATCACACAAGGTTGATTGTTGAGCACATTAACACCAGTAAACACTTCTGAATATTTACCTCTTCCTACTTTTGAAATAATTTCATAGTTTCCAATATTACCCCATTCAATCTTGTAATTCTCATAATCCCAGTACTCCTTTGGTCTAACCTCATTTGCATCGGGATAAACTCTCGCCACCGAATAAACTCTATGAGAACCGTTGTTATTTGTAGACATTTTATATTGAAGTGGCCTTCTTGCAGTGTCAATAAAATATGACACTTTCTAAAAAAACAAAGAAAAGTCGATCTGTTTCCTTTTTGAACACTCAAAAGATTTAAAAAATACTATCAGTTGTTGTTGTCGTAATTTTATCATTTTCAACTTCACTTGACCGACAAATTTAAATTTTTTTCGCTGCTCTCACGACCTCGTTAATTTCTCTTTTGTAAAACTGACCCCGAATATCAATTTTAATAACAACTTATCTTTACTGTACGTAAAATTATTTACAAACTATATATAAATGTTTAATAAAAATATCAAATTGAATTAATTAATAAATTATGTATACATAACTATATACTTACATGGTACATGCGACAAAAAGACAAAAAGACAAAAAAAAAAAACATGAATGGGCTCCGAATGTTTTTCAGTCAGTGTGATTGAACTTTTATATAATATGGAACAACAGTAATAAAGTAAAAAGGATTAAACTAATGAATTATATTAATAAATTCTGTCAACATTCTTTCTTCTGTACCAATTAACAAAATCTCTTATACTAGATCTCACTTTTCTATAATCTTTGGAACCAATGGCCGTTTCAACAGTTGACAATAATTTTAATCTTTCCCTTGAATTAACTGTATTAGATGGTAAAATTGTAAGGAATTTATCTAACCAAGACATGGAAATTTTAGAAGATCCATCCATTGTACTTAATTTTATTAATTTCACAATAAGTTCATTAGCATCAGCAGTACAATCATTTGGAAATGTATAAATTAAACCAGATATTAATCTACTAATCAACTCTTCACCAGTATTTAATGTAAAATTTAAAACTTTTAATTTTAAATCATTTGGAATATCTTCAGCTAACGAAATTGGAGGTGTTTCAAAACCCCAAGAGTAAAAATCAATTAAAAATTGCATAACTGAAGAAAGTGTACCAACTTCATAATAGATACTTAATGATTTGATGGCGGTTTCATAAATTGGTTGAACTATGTTATCAGCTTGAATTAATCTAACAGGTGAAAACATTAAAATATCTGCAACCATTCTATAAAAATCTTCAACTAAATCAGGATATTCATGTATTCTTTCTTCTCCTAATCCATTAAAAAATTTCAAAAATGCATTGACTTGTTGAATTGAAAAATTCCAAACTGATTCTTTAACTTCTTTTGGCAATGCATCATCAGATGAATATTCTTTTATGAATGTACCAGAAACCCAAAGAAAACATCCATGTCTATAAGTATCAAAACCATACACTAAAATTTCAGCTGTATCTGATAAAACTGGAAGCATATAGTTTTGAAAAGTTTGAATAGACTTTCTAACTAATTTCATACATCTTTCACTAACTTTAGCTGATCTACCATGAGTTGAAACTAATTTTAATATTAATGGCCAAACAAACTCTATTAGAATTTTTGCAATTGGATTTTCTGGATTTTGAAAAGTTTTTGGTTTTAAAGCATCAACGTATATGCTTAAAATTTCAATTGTATCAGCAATCTTGGTTTGCAATTCATCTAATTCGTGAGCATTAGAAGGTTGTAATTCATTATATTGATTTAATTTTTCTAAAGTAGGTTTCCAAAACATTAAAGTAATATTGTATAATTTATCAAAATCTCTTTCTTCTTTTAAAACATGGGCTATACCTTCCGTAACATCATATAATGATTCGACATCCAAAGAATTTTCAATACTGGAATAAAAATTGAATAATTGTTCCAAGTATCCATTCAGCAATTTGCAACAATCCATACAAAAGTATTTCAATGCATATGAAGCTGCAACAATAACCTCCATAGATTGTTGTTGTTCAAAACCATGAATGATATAGTTCAATTGTTCTTCCAAGTGTTGTGGATGCTTAGCGGTCCATTCAGTGTATCTACCTAAAACTAAAGTGGCTGCGTATCTAATCTTTGGATTTTCTGGTAATTGAATTAAATATCTCATAATTTCAGGTAGTATTTTATCTTCATTACTAGAAACTTCAGTTGCCATTGCTCTCATACTAAATAATGGAGCTTCAATTTCTTGCCATGGAACTTGCTGACCTTGTTGAACTAAATTCATAAAATTTTGAAGTTTAATGAATGGAATATTCAAAGCATTGACAGGTCCAATAACTGCACAACAATCTTTTAAAACGTCACCCATACTATATCTAAAATCTTTAAATTTATCTTCTGCTTCCCTATCATCATCAAAAAGATCTCTTAAATTGGTTGAATCAGAGGTAAGTGGATATCTTAAATGTTTAAGCATAACATGAACTAAATCTGTATAAATAGGTGTGAAAACAGTTCTTGCTTCTTTACGTGTCTCTGCTGTTAAGATAATTTTTAATTCATACCAAAATTTAAATGTGTATCTAACAATATCTAAATCTTCATCATAACTAGTTAACTGTAACAGGATTTCAACTAATGGTTTAAAATCATAAGGACTCATTGCAATTAAAGAATGCCATGATTCACCTGCAGTTGCAAATAACTCAGCAAATCTTTCAATTTTTTCAGGATCATCTTGACTTTCTGCAATTAAAGGTTTCATTCTAATTAATTGATCAAATAAAGCCTTAATAACAGGAATGTTTGAATTATCTGGTGAAACATCAGTTATTGATATAATTGTAGAAAGAGAATCAATGGCAGTATCAAATGTATCTTCATTAGATAATCCTTCAAATATTAAAGAACATAAAGGTTCACTGGATAGTATTTGACTGAAAGGAATTTCACTAACCCAAGATTTAATGGAACCTAATATTAATGCATTTGTGCTTGCTGTGTTCGATGATCTTGTCTCTGCTAGTGTAGACAAGATGTACAGTATTTGTTCCACGTTTCCTCCAATCAATTTCTTAGTTCGTATATCAAATTCTTCATCAGTTAATGGAGTCTTTTTAACGTCCATTGTTTCTTGAGGTAAAATCATTAAAAATTCTAATAAGGTATTCATAGAATTTGGTGATAATAAAGTTATTATTTCATTAATTGAATTATCCCATTCTAAAAATTGTAAAGCGAAATATGATAGTGATATGCATAATTGAGTCGTTATAAGTCTATTTTTCTCATTATAAGCAATCATCAGTTGAATCAAAGAATCTTTTAAAGAAACTAAAGATTCTTTTGGAAGTTGATTAAAATCATATTGAACTTTTGACCTCAAAGTTTGGGATATAAATACACGAAGTTGTAAAGAAGCTGACTCATCACCTAAAATAGGGAATATCACCTTCCATGCATCTTCAGAACGTTGGAAAGTCAATAGAAAAGAGTTTGCTTGATCTTTTAAAGACGAGTCTGTATTTCCATACAAACTATCGATGGCCTGTGTGAGCTGTGTTATTATTTGTTGATCTTCAGCCATTTTAGAAAATTATAAAAGGAAAATGTGACTTATCAATTTTTTGAAGAACCAAAATGTTCGTGTAAATTTGGCACAATAATGTGTTTACACTATTAACTAACAGATCACCATTTTCATATTTCAGAAAACAGCTACTTTTTTATTCGAAAAAAAAAAACGGAAACGATTCTGACTGGTTACGCAGCACTGTCAAATGGAGCGAATAAGTTGATTTCTCAGAAGAAAATGAAAAGAGCTTTTAGAATTTATGTGATTGTTATTAATTTATTATAGCTCAATCCACAACACATAAATATAATTTTACAATTTCTATCTATTTAAATTAAAAATGACAGGAAGAAAACAGCAGAAAATTATGGTTCCACCAGTGAATCAACTCTTTAAATACCTCCAACAACAATCAAAAGTCAGTATATGGTTATATGAACAAGTTTCTATTAGAATCACAGGTTTTATTAAAGGGTTTGATGAATTCATGAATATAGTGATTGATGATGCCATTGAAATTGATACCAATGATTCTTCAAAACAAAGAAAATTAGGTAGAATTCTTTTGAAAGGAGATAATATAACATTGATTTCATGTTTGGATTGAATTACTTGAATCTATCATTTCATACATTTATTATTTACATCTTTACTTCTTTACTACATTTTTAGTGTTTTAACTCTAATTGATATATTTCAGTTTCTTCTCCTAATTTCGCAAAGTTACTCAATATTTGTTAGTTTTTTTTATTCTGTGTATTTTACCAACAGTGGTGTATAATTTTATTCATATTTGCATTATCATTATCATAATCATATTCATAATAACTCTATATATTTAAAAAAAAAACGATATATCCAGATTTAGTATATTATTTAGAGTACTAAATATTAATTTAATTTCCAGAATCAACTTAATTAAAGATCAAGAGCTAATCTCAATTCTTTTTTTTTCAGCATAAATATCAACAGCTGATATCCATTTTTATGGATATGCTTGTGCGGCATTGATTGATATTTGATGACTGTTTTAAATTTGATTAGGAAAGCAATCTTCATCTTTTCTATCAAATTTTTAATTTAAGCGTAATTGATTATACACCGACAACGTTTTGTTGTTCCATAAAAACGCAGAAATTTTTTTTTTAGCATGAATAGTAATACTGACTGCATTTATTATCTTCTGTACATCCTCGGAAGCTGTATATGGTGGTACATAAAGTTACTAAAATACATTAATATGATCTAATATAACTAAGATACATTCGATAAGCTCCATATGAATAAATTACATAAGTTTAGTTCAGTTGATTCCATATAGATTCCCTGTGAAACCCCGAATTATTAGTAATAGTTTATATAGTTAGTTTTCCAATTATATATTTGATAGATTGTAGTTGATAGTGAAGTGCTGATGTAAATATTAATATAACAACAAGCTTCCATTTACTTTTTATAAATTGTGGCCACCCAAATATCCAAATTTACCTAATCTGGACATTTTAACATTTGGACATTTATCAATTATGGCTACATCAATTTCTATTGAAAATGTTAAATAGAAATTGCTTATTAAAATAAAAGACCCACGGGTAATTCTCTCGGAGTTTAAATGCCCATTTTTTTTTTTTATTCCAGAAACACTTCAAAATGATTCTTTTGATTTCTTCCATATGAAGTTTTCGTAATTTAATTAGTGTCTTATAATTAACCTTATGGGATGTGTAGACAAAGGCAACCCAAAGACAAAATAGAAACTAAAAACTAAAATATGACTTATCTTATATATATATATCATATATATCATATATATCATAATTAGAATAAACGGAATTGCGTAGTTGCATTCAATAAATTGATCTATCGTTTTTTTCTCTTTCTTTCTTTCTTTTTTTCTAGAACTATAAATTTTCCAGCATTGCAAGCCATTTCGTCTTGAAGAAGATCTTCAAAAAAATGATATGTCACAGAACAATTGACGGATTTTATAGTTTTCCCCATTTTTCATTTTTCATTTTTCATTTTCCATTTTTTATTTTAATGCGTTTGTTGAAGTAAACCAGCCATTAGGAAGATAATCTTTGTAGTGAAAAAGGATATGAATCGCTCAATCGAGTTTGATTAATTATGGTATTGTAAAAGAATAGATGTTTAATAAATTTAATTTCTTTATCTTGAGTGAATTAAACATTTATTTATTTGTTACTTTTGATGAAAATCTTAAATAAATCATACGGAATCATTTCGGTAATTTGTTTTAGAATCGTTTTTCTTTTAATACTTCCTTCTGTAGTATTAACTTCACATCCGTTGGAAAGAATCAAAGGACGAATGGAGAAATATCAATCATCTGGTAATTCTCTATATGGTACCGATTTTACGAATGCTATAGATGTTATAGATGTTAAAGAAGCCCTATCAGAAAACAATGATTGCATAATTAGAATATTAAATCAATTAGAACCATACTGCATGGAAGGTAATTTATCGATTAATGAATCTTTGAAATCTAAATTTGCAATTGAATTAACCTTATGTTTAATGCATAATCTAGAAGATTTCCCTTTATTAGAATGTCAGGGCCTCGGAGTTGAAAGTGAAAAATTAAAGATTAATCATTGCATTTCTTCTTTATCAAAATCATCTGCAAGTTGGACAACTTATTTTGGATATTTGAATTTAATTGAAGATTTTTGTTATATGTATTCTGAGCCATTAAAAGAAAAAAGAATAATTAAAAATTATGAAATTATGTGGAATAATGTTACAGAATTATTTAATATGTTATCAATTTTTAATTCAAGAAATTTTACTGAAGAAATGAATATTCAAGTTAAAGAAATAATAAACTCATTCAAAATCGAATTAGAAAAAGTAGAGAAAGATCAAATTGAATTTTTTAAAAAAAAAATTGGTAAAATTTCAAAAACAATTAATAAAGATTTAATTGAAGTTAAAAACAATGTTAATGATATTGATTCAAATTTTAAAAATCAATTTGATAAATCAGTTGATCAATTTGATTTATTTAATAATAAATTACAAAATAAAATTGATTCATCGTTAAATAAACTTTATCAACAATTAAGTGATAAAGCAATTAATGAAAATGAAAAATTATTGAAAACTTTAGAAAATGAAAATTTAATTTTAAATAAACAATTAGATTTTCTCTCAAATGATGTACAAAGTGAAATGAAAACTAAATTAATTGAAATGAATGAATTTGATAAAAAATTTAAAACAATTCATTCTGAAGTTATTGATTCATTAAACAATTTTAAAAGAATTGATCAAGCATTAATTGATTTTGATTTTAAAATTTATGAATTTTATTCAATTTCCAGAAATGGAATTCATATAAGCTTAGTTTTGATAATGGTTTCATCATTTATTATTTCAATTTTAACTCCAATTAGAATGAATACTCCTTTAGTATATTCTTCTTTCTTCCTTGGATTTTACTATGGGTTAAAAACATTGGGATGGATATGAAAAAGATAATTATTAATTATTAATTATTAATTATTAATTATTATTTATTATTTATTAATTTTAATTGCTTTTAATAGAGATAGCAAAGAACATGCACCTTTTTTTATAATTGAAAGGCCGGTTGAGCATTGTGCGGCTCCAACGGGAATCTTTGATTTTTTTTTTGATTTTTTTTTGACTTAATTGTATTTGACTTAACTTGTTTACCGAATAACATTCATTGTATATTGTATATCTATTGTATATTTATTGTATACCATTATTTATTCAGTCAATTATATATCATTAATTAATTTACTTAACTTGATTTCACTTTCTTAAAATGAATAAATACTTAATTCTAAATTATATCAGCCACGGTTAATGAATAAATGGCTATGTTAAATTTTAAAATCAATAAATCAGCTCCGCTGGCAATATGATTTTAAATATTTTCGTTAAATCGGCTTCCTTCCTTTTATGTAACTCCGAGTCTTTATTTTCATATTCTATGAGGCCCGGCCCTTTTCACTCTGCCCATGACATGTAATGAGGGCAATACATTTTTTGATAGGTCCCATTAGGAAATAAACATTATATATGACTCAAGCTCGAATATGAGATCCCGAACAGATCTCCATATAGTGATGGAAGCAAATAAAACAAGAAAAATCTTAACAGATTTTAATAGCATCTGGTACTTGTACTTGTATCTTAAAAATGATGCGGCGGTAATTGATTCGTTTGGTTTCTACTCATCCCCCTATAACTTTTATCAGTCATATTATATATTATATAAACACCTCTTTTTCCTTCAATTTCCGGTTAGCTTTTTTTGATTTTTTTTTTTTTTTTTTTTTGATTTCTTATCTACATTGTAAAATGATTAATATATAAAAATTTATTTCTTTTATTATTTAATTTATTATCTAATATTGTTTACAATTATCCTATAATTATTTGTTTTTTTTGTGTTTTTTTTTTTGCACTTAAAAACTATTTCATATTTCATTTCATTCTTAATTTAATTTAATTTAATATACATATGATGCCATCTAATTCAAATAAAGGAGTTCAAGTGAATAAACCATTAAAATCAATTCAAAAGAAAAATCAATCAATTCCAAAAGCTTTCCAGTTAACAGATTTTAAAAATTATGAAATAAATTTTACTTTACCTACACCAACTTCATGTATTTCAGAAACTTCAAATTCTTCAAATTCTGTTTTTGATGATCCAATCTTTAATGATTTTTCAGGTCTCCATCATGATTATAATTTTTTTTCAGATGATAATAATACTCAATTCAATAAATATTCTCAAGATAATATTAATTCACCGCATCAACAACATGAACAACAACAACAATTCATAAATACTCAATCAAGATCAAGTACTCCAAATATTGATCCAGATTATGATATACATTTTGGAAACTTGATTGATATTAAAATAAATGATATGAAGCCATCAAATTTGAATGAATTTGAGTATAACACTACAAACTCTGATATACTTTCTTCTACGGTAGCTTCATCTTCTTGTTCAGATTCTGGGTCGCTTTATTCAAGTCCTCCTCTTCCTTCTTTATCTCTAAATAACTATAGTTTTGATTCAACAAATACATTAAATTATCATGACTCATCAAGTACAGATTGTCTTAGTTCTCGAAAACATAATTCTTTAGGTATTAACAGAATAATGACACCTTCAAATGTTGTTGATCAACAGGTTCGTTCTAGATCTTTGGATTCTGCTATTATTAAATCTAGACATCATCATCATAATAATAATAATAATAATAATAATGATAATAATAATAATAATAATAATACCATAATAGATTTTAATAATATTATACCTTCAAATTCAGATGCTCACTTTTCACCACCTTACTCTCCTAGATTACAACTTAAATGTACTTATGAAGATTGCAAATACAGTGGATCATTTCAAAGTACTGATTATCTAAAAAGGCACTATAGAGAACAACATACAGATAAGACAAGACATATTTGCCATGGTGTTAAAAATGGGAAAGCTTGGGGTTGTAAAAAAATATTTAAAAGGCCATATCAACTTGTGAATCATTGGAAAGGACCAAGATCATTGAAAATATGTAATGTTCCTACAGAATTGTTGAAAGAAAATGATATTAATAGAGCCATCGTACTTGAAGATGATAAACAAAAAAAGATTGCCCGGAAAGAAAAGAGAAAATCTTCTACAAACTAATATTATCTATGTGTTTTTATGTTTCTATGTTTCTAATTTTTTGTTTTATTTGTGTTTTTCTTTTTTTCTTTTTTTCTTTTTTTTCGAAAGAAAATTTGGTCATTTCATGTATTATCTGCTCTTGATTAATTCTTTACAGGCTTTTATATCTTTGTTTTAAATTTATATAATTTTTTTATGTTTTAATTTTTGTTTTGTTGAATATAATCTAATTATGTAGTTTTCTATTTTCTTTACTAATTTCTCCCCTCCATTTTAATACCAGAGATGCCCCGAAAACTACCGTTAATTAATTAGTATTAGTATGCACAATCAAGTAGTTGCTAATTTTTTTATTAGATCCCAATATTAATATTCCCTTATGTATTAAAATAGTAGTCACATGATCAATCCACGTGTGTTTATATATGGATTGTTTTTTTTTTTTGGCGTTTGCTTCCCTCGCTACTTTATAAACTGTGGTTAGTTTTTGTTTTTGTTTTGTTTCAGGTTTAAGGCGTAAATATTAAATAGTAAATTTAGTAAATGCAAACACACAAACATGCCAATATGCAAATCAAAAAAAAAAACACAGGAAACTCCATTTGCTTCATTCTGCCCATAATTTATTTCCAAAAATGAATCAATGGAACAAATTAGTAATTTATGGAACCATTTTGGAACCATTTTGGATTGTTCTGTATTTAAACGAATTTTGGGTTATTTATTTTCCTGTGTGTGATATATATATATATACACTACGCCATACGCATACTATCCTAATTCATACAGAGTCATAATTTTGTTTTTTTGTTTTAATTGGCATTTGTCTAAGATCTAAGGCGCCAAAAGAAGGTTAAAACAATCAGCAATCTATTTACTTTATTTTATTTTGATTAAAGTAAAGTAAGAGTAACTTTGAAGTATTGTGAGTAAACTGTTATCGGCCTTTTTATACTAAAGCTAGCGGATCACAGATCAGCCTTGCAATATGTATCGGATATAAAACTAAAAATTTCAAACAATAAAATGGCATGGTTTTAAATAGTTTTTTTAATTATGAATGGACGGGCGGGGAGGGGTTTCAAGATTAATCTATTTTTTTCAAGAAAGAATCACACCCCTCCTCTTCAACTTGATTCATCAAATGTATGTTGTAATTAGTTTAATTACTACTTAGGCAACCATTTGATAGATATGGGACGCATTTAAAATATAAAATGTTTTTAGAATTTAACTTTTCTTGAATTTCTTTAACTTCCCAGCTCTCCCCATGCACTTCAACATTCAAGTTTCATTACCGCGCTCATATTAAATGTATTTTTGTGTAGGAATACTAAATTTAAAGGTTATATATATATACAATGTATATCAATAGATTACATTCAATAAAATAATTATTTAACTCTTTGGTATCTCTACCTTTTTCATCTTTCATCTGTACCTCCTTCTAGATCCTCGATCTCCATACCACAATCTTTCTCCTTTCATACCCAAAAAGATGAATTTTCTGCCTGTCTCCTTTCTCTCTCGACAACAAACTCTACATAACATACATATAATGTGTATGTATAATGTATCTATTATATATGTATGTATTTATATTTTATGTATGTATGTAGTACATTCTGTTACAAGAAAATCTATATTGGAAATAGTCTGACACTATTTATTTTAATCCCTTTAAAATAACCGTTACCTTGTATTCCTAATTATCCAACACCGATAACGGTTTTATCCATAGCGAGAAAATCATATTAAAATATTAGCGTGCCTTCCGAGATTTAATTTATTTATTCATCCATTTATCCCACCCTTATTTCTCAACTCAGCAATATCCTTTTGCATTTTATTGAATATCAACAAAATAAAATAAAATAAATCAAAATAAAAAAAACATCATATAATTTTTTTAAGAAAAAATACGAAACATTAATTTAATCACCCCTTTAAGGGCTTCTTCGAGATCAGTTACCAAATACGTTCACGAAATGTGTGTGTTTTGTTTGTCTTTTCTTCTCTTTGATTTTTGACAAGTTATGCTATTTTGATCTACTCAATCTTTTTAAGCTTTCTTTAAGATTTAACTTAATATAAAGTTGTTCTAGTGTATGTGTATCTAATCTAACTAGTGTGACAAAATTATCGATTATTCGACCTTTGTTCCATCCTTCTATAAAATTATGTAAAATTTATAAGCTATGACGTGGTAGATTTTGGAACAGGCAAAAAAGGAAACTATTATTCAGAGATAACTAGAAACCCCGGAGATACAGGGCTATATTATATTAGATTGTATTGTAATACTTGGCTTTGTAAAACGGGGAGTTGAAATTGGCGTTGGTGTTAGTGTTAGTTGTGTTAAAATAAGGTACGTCATTTAAAATCTAAAAAATTGTAGGTATTGTATTGAAATTATTCATTCACTATGATTTGATTCATAAAGATTTTTGGGAATGCAAATTAAATTAAAATTAAAATTCTTGAGACATATTCATCAATTTTCGGCGTCTTTTTTTTTTAGAGCAAAAAAACACACTAGTATTTTGTGTTATGTATTTTATGTGTACTTGGTTGGTCGTCTAATTTTGAAATAGGTTTCATTCTAATATAGTAAAGTATGAAAGGAGTGTTCGTTTAAAAAACGGAACTAGACTTTCAACTTGGTCTAGGGTTTACAATACTTTAAATACGGGTGTAAATTTACATGACTAAAGGAAGGGGTCGTACAGATGGTGTAGGAATATATTAAGTATGCATGGATGTTTTTATGGAATGATCTATAGCTTGTTCTTCTTATAGTTTTAGTGTCAGCACAGACGTTGAAACAAGCACACCCGAACTCGGCACATATATACATGATTGTTCAATATAAACTTACATATATGTAGTAAGTCACTGGTGATTATGGTGTTGTGATATTTTATCTTATTATATCATGCATGGGCCGGCTTTAAACAAAAAGGACACCCGGCGAAAAAAAAAATGACGAGAAAAAACTAACTACTCTTCTGAAACTGAAACCAAAACCAGAAGATGAGTTGAATTGAGTTGAATTGAGTTAAATTGAGTTAAAAAATTTTACAAATTGATTACCTTTATACAGTATTAAAATCCCTTGATAAATTGATATATTGATATATTGATATATTTAAATGACAGAAAATGGGCCCATACATGTTCTGTCAACAATTGTCTATTATAGTGCGAGTTATAATACGTGAGTTTACTCGCATATAATAGTACTGCAGGGAAACAATTTGAGTATTTGGGTATAAACGTTTCCAGATAAAGATGAAAATTTTATTGATTTGGTTTATCTTAGTTCCAAATAAATTAATGCATAAAGGTTTTAGAAATGTTTTTGTTTTTTAGTTTGAAAAAGAGGAATATAGTTAAAGATTAAGTGTTTGTCTAGATCAGTCGATTGAGTTATTAAGCTATTGTATGATTATTTAAGCTATTGTACTATTAAATTATTATTTAAATTATTATACATAATTTTTATTTTCATCTCTATTTTATTTTTAGATATTATTTTATCAGTTTGAGTTTATTGAGAAAGATTGAACTGTTATAACAATTTAATTAACTTTAATTCAACATTAAAAAACCAATTAAGAAGATAGTCATATACAAAATAATATACTAATTCTACTTTTGGTTTTTTCAAACCTAAACAG
>PPKY03000074.1:0-29833 GCA_003706315.3 Ambrosiozyma oregonensis (nom. inval.)
AAAAAAAAAACGCCCCCCCCCCCCCCCCCCCCCCCCCCACCAGGAGTTGTTACGGCTTACCCTTTGTCACGCCGATAAAGAAAATGAAAACTGGTGGCTAAACAAGCGCTCCTCTTTTTCGAGCGTCCTAACCCCCTCCTTCTATTTTAGACAACTAGAATCACTCGCCGCACAAAAATCCGGCGCATCTCACATCTCACTGGAGATCTCAAGCTAAGTGTTATCTTATCAATTCGATTCAGGGACGTTTACCGCTAGAAAAATTCGGTTATTCATTTTATTATTCTCATCAATTTATATTGTTTTATCCACCAATAGATCGCTTACCTATAGTTTGATCAGCATAAACTCCCGTTCTTTTTTTTTCTATCTATTAGAAGATTTAACTGCCGCGCTTTAAACTAAACTACTTATTTTTTCTGTATCTTATTTTTATTTTATATATATAGTCAATGTCCAGTCATCTATCCATTAAAAAGATTGTTTTATTTTATTTTATTTTTTTTGCTTGAAATTTTTTCTTTTTCTCTCTCTCTCTCTCTCTCTATCAAATTTATTAAATTTTATTAAGCAATTGAAATAATGTCTTCTATTTCAAATGAAGGACAAGATGTCACAATCACTTATAGTAAGTATCGTGACATTAAACATCCAGAACGTATTGATCCAAATGCTGCACATGATGATAACGAGTTATTAGCACAGATTGGTTATAAAGCTCAACTTAGACGTCAATTTTCAACACTACAAGTTTTTGGTGTGGCCTTTTCTATTATGGGTTTACTTCCAAGTATTGCTTCTGTCTTAGCACAAGCTTTAACTGGTGGAACAACCACTTTGGTTTGGGGTTGGTTTGTTGCTTCTTTTTTTGTTTTACTGATTGGTATAGCAATGGCAGAAATGGGTAGTGCTATTCCAACGTCTGGTGGGTTATTTTATTGGACTTATTTTTATGCTCCAAAAAAAATAAGAGTTTTCTTATCTTATGTTATTGGTAATACTAATTCTGTTGCTCTATGTGGTGCTTTGTGTAGTGTGGATTACTCATTTGCCAATTTCTTATTAGCTGCTGTTTCAATATCTAAAGATGGAGATTTTAATATAACAACAGGAAAAACATATGGTGTTTATGCAGCTTGTATTATTTCTCATATTGCTATTACTTGTTTTGCTTCTGGTTTTGTTTCAAGATTACAAACAGTTTCAATTATTTGTAATTTGGGTTTAATTGCTCTTTTCTTCATCGCACTTCCAATTGGTTGTAAAGTTAATGGTATTGAATTTAATGATGGTTCTTTTATTTTCGGGTTAAATGAAACTTATTCAGATTGGACACCAGGCTGGAACTGGATGTTAAATGGTTTTATGCCTTCAGTTTGGACCATTGGTGCATTTGATTCATGTGTTCATATGTCAGAAGAAGCTAAGAATGCTACTCATGGTGTTCCAATTGGTATCATTGGCTCTATTTCAGCTTGTTATAGTTTAGGTTTCTTTATTTGTATTGTTATTGCTGCTTGTATGGGTCCTGATGTTGAAGCTATTTTGAATTCAGAATTTGGAAGTCCTATGGCTCAAATCATTTATAATGCTTTAGGAAAACGTTGGGCTATTGCTTTTATGTCATTAATTGCTGCTGCTACCTGGTTAATGGGTTCTAGTATTTTGGTTGCCATTTCCAGACAAATTTGGGCTTTTGCTAGAGATAACGGTTTACCATTTGCTCCAATTGTTAAAGTTGTCAATAAAAAATTGTCTACACCAATTAGAGCTGTTTTTTATGGTGGCATTCTTTCTTTGATTATGGGTTGTTTATGTTTAATTGGCAGTACTGCTGCTAATGCTTTATTTTCCTTATACATTTGTGGTAATTATATTTCTTGGGGTACTCCAATATTTTTGAAGCTTACAACTGGTAAACAAAAATTTGTTCCTGGTGATTTTTACACTGGTAAGATTTTATCTCCAATTATCAGTTGGACTGCTGTTTTATTTATTTGCTTTATCATTGTCTTGGTTTTATTCCCTGCTAATCCAACTGTTGATAGAGATACAATGAATTATACAATTGTTATCACACCTGGTTGTATTATACTTGCTATTATTTACTATTATGTTTATGCTAAAGGAAAATATACTGGTCCACAGAGTAATTTGGATGAACCAGATATTGTACATGAAGGTGATGTTGTCTTTGACGATAAAGATCTTTATGTGGTTCGTTCTACAGCCAATGTTAAAAGTGCTAAAGAAGAAGAAAACTTTCTTCGTGCAGTTAAATCGGGTGAATTGGAACCTGTTATGTCTGTGACTCAACATATAACCAGTAAAGAAAGTGCTTAATCAATTTAATTAATTTAATACTTTATATTCTTTATTCTTAGATCGGTTTTCTTTTTACTTTTTATAGCTTTATTTGATTTGTTTCTGCGTTTGTTTTTTTATTATTTGTTTTTCATAAATATTAAATATTTTATATATATATAATAAAAAATTAGTATAGCTTAGATTAATTATTTCTTGATTAGACTAATCTTGTTTTGTTCAAACTCGTATCGAAGCACTAGTAATGCTAAGCTAAATAATATATATATATATATATATACTCAGGTAAAGATCTATCGCAGGCTTATTTGATTTCGAGCTGCGCACGCACGTACATGTCTATTAAATGGAATTAAACACTTGCAATTTACTTCATTGAGACCAACTGATCTTTATTAGTTCACCATATTTACAATTAGATTGTTATCAATCAAAAAACCATGCCGAGATTAAGAAAAATTGTTAATGATAGGTACACATTTAGAGATGAAGATGATGATGATGATCTACCAATTGATATTCAAACTCAAGAAGAAATAATAAAAAAATTAGATCAATCAATACCATTCAATTATTCAAATCGTGATCCAAATTCTCTTGATAAATTCATGACCAGGATTATAATTGCTTTTCAAGTCATTTTGGTTTTGATAAACTTGATTCTTATTACAGTCCCGTATTATCGACAAGAAAATAGTTCACTGAGTTGTTTCTCTTGTATAGCTATTTTAATCACAGCAATCATCCTTCAAATTGAACTCAACGATTCCCATAACACTAAGGACATTCTAAAGAAATTTGGCTTAACTACAAATTCTCTTAATTATTTTGGTATGCTAATTGGTTTCCTTGTTGGTATCTACAAGTTCATGAACTATAATGGTAACAGAGATTTAATCTTTTTTGTTCCAGTATTATATTCAATTACAATCAAAATGCTAGTTAATGATTTAAAAAGTTTGAGCAATGATGTCAACCAATTAAGAAAACTAAAATATAATTATAAAGAGGCCTGATCTAAGTCGAATTGATATCATTCAATCAATCAATCAATCAATCAATCAATCAATCAATCATTCAATCTAGATTTAAATACTGGAATCCTTTTTGAAAAATGAAAAGTTGAAAATTTCAATTGGAGAACTTGATTCAAATATTTTATTTTGAATTCTACTAACTTTTCTAGCCTCATTCAATTTAGTACATTGGTAATAAAGGTTTAAATTCGCAGTTTGTTTTAAAAATCCAACGATCAACTTGCGTCTTTCTCTACTTTCAACTTTTTCTGATTCATTATCATCAAGAAAGTATTTCAAAAAAGAAACACTATTCTTATGACTCAATCTTGAATAATATGAAAACACTAATGGGTACTTATCAGACCAGTGAATAAGGTTACTTGCCATCAAATAATTTAAATGCTCAGAAAACATTTTTAATTTAATTTTATAATTATTGTCATTATTATCAACCATGCTGGAATCATTAATTATTAATTTAATTTCTATTATATTGATCACTTTGATTTTAGTCTTATTCAAAACAAATATAGCATCTGCTCCATCAACTACATCATTTAACATTTCTGGACCTATGATATTGTCTATTAGCTTCAAACAGAAGGAACTTTCGTTATTGTGCTCACTTGCTTGTTGAATTTCAGCTTGATATCCTAACTTTTCCCATATTTCTCCATTTGAAGCTTCATCACGAAGAAATTCAACTATATCTGGCGTGGACTCTTCAGTTATACTTGTTGATCCTATGCTTATTTTAAACACAATCTTTATGTTATATGTAGTTAGTACTTGTCTTTTGTTTCTATTTTTTTGTATATCTATTCACATTAATTTTATTCCATACTTTGATTCCACTTATATTCGGAAGAACAAGTTCATCTGTTTGACAAAGTTCATCTTGGAATTTGCATTCCATTTGAACCTTGTAACTAGAGCTTAAAAAACTGTATGGATGGCCATTGAGTTTAATAAATAGTTCATTCATATTTAAATGATTATCTTATCTTATCTTCAATATATTAAGAATGTTTAAGTAAAAGATGCATTTGATGTGTATGAGTAGGAAGTCGTTATAATCTCGTTTTGTTTCCCCTAATTTGCCATTCTGATTCACTGATATCTGGAACCTACGATCTAGACTACTAATATTTCAAACAAAATATTTCCAAGCGTTTATTAATTTATTCGAGTGTCAATATATGTATAAATAATAAGTAAAATTAAAGAAAATTTGAAGAAAAACATTAAAAATGCAAAAACAAAAGTCGTATAGTATTTAGTATTGAACGGGGTCATTACTATGACCCCAGACTACTTCCATTTACGTTAACTTAGGCAGAACTAACAGCTCCATAATTATTAGGTTCTCTGCCTGGAATAGTTGCCCCAGTGAAAGTGGAAGTTGTTTCAAATGGATAACAGGATATGATATACCAACAGTGAATTAAAGCAGGTAAGAAACCTAAGAAACATAAAGCGATGTTAATCCAAAAATCAGCAGAACAGATACCTCTCTTGATAGCGACTGGGACGAAAGGAAAAAAGACCCCAATAATAGCTAGTAACCAATCTCTTGCATGCATGTTGATATTCGAATAAGTTTTAAATTGACTGACCTTTTGAACAAATAAAAGAATACGAAGTTTTGTGGCGATTATGGATGACCCTGTAATTAAGAAGCTGTGGGTGCAGTCATCTGTTACGTAATATTTGACGTAAGCATAGCGATGGTAGGTTGATCTGATCAGTTAACTAACTATATATATATATAATCATGTCCATGCAACTATATTTTTTTAATTTTGGTTTTCTTTTGAAAATAAATTTAGTTTGAACTATTAGTCAAATCATCGGCAAAGGCACTACAAAATCCTGGTAGCTTCCTCTCCACCACTGCAAATGAACGAAATATTTGATCGATCTCCTTATCTTCACCGTAAAGCTTAAGTTTACTTTTCATTTCAGTTAAAATATTTCCAATCTTACTAAGTCCATTATGTGGTGCATTTCCATTGTTATCTTGTATATTAGAAGTATTTAGGACTCTGTGAGGAACTAAGGGAGGAACATTCTCCATATCAGAGGGGCTGGCTTCATTTGATAAATTGTTTGATAAATTAGGAGATGTTTCAGGCGTAGTCATATCTTTTTTGGAAGAAGATGAAAAATCCCTATTCACTGATTCTTGATTATCATCATTAAGTGTTTCACTTTCGCTTGAAAATTCATTTTGGTAACAAGTTTTAGCAGATGATTTAACATGCTTCAAAGTTGGTCCTATATTCCATTCAAAATCAGGACCAAAATGAAGCTCATTCAAGTTCAATTTATATCTAGGTTTTTTTCTGAATCGTAAATCATCCTTGGTTTTTTCTATCTTGTTTTTAACTAATTCAGGTAAAGGATTGTATCTGTACTTGCTTTTGTATATGAATCTATATCTAGAGAGTTCAGCAGCTGTTGGACGCTTTGAATAATCTTTGTTCAAGCAGTTGTTAATAAATTCTTTCAAAGATCTACTATACTGAGAAGAAGTTAACAAAGGTGGTGGTCGGTCAGGTATAGCTAATAATGCTTCCATTGGGTTTTCATTGGAATGAGGTGGACTCCCTTTACATAATTCAATAGCAGTTATTCCTAACGACCAAATATCGACCTTTTCATTATATCCAATACCTTTTTGAATAATTTCAGGAGCCATCCAAAATGGTGTTCCAACAAAAGTTTGTCTTTTGAGAGAGCCAAAAAATTTACCACTAACTCCAAAATCTGCAAGTTTAACTTCACCCTTCTCAGTTAATAATATATTAGCAGCTTTTACATCTCTATGGATGATCCCAATACTATGAAGGTATTGTAGACCTTTCAAGACGTCTTTCATAATAAACGCAATAGAAATTTCATCCAATTTCTTATAAACTTTAAGTAGATCTATACAAGAACCACCACCACAATATTCCATAATAATACACATCAAAACATCTTTCAAACATGTATCATAAACTTGAGTAATAAAAGGAGATTTTAGGTCTCTTAATAATTTAACCTCTTGATAAAGAACATCTAAATCATCTTCTGAGTGCTCTAAATTGATAATTTTTAAAGCAACAACTTGTTTATGTTCAAGATTCACTCCCTTATAAACATCACCAAAGTTACCACGCCCAACACATTTTCCAATACCATACTTCCCATTGATTGTAAGTTGTTTTTGAGTTTTATAGTTCTCTGCAATCTCTTTTAAAGATTTATCTAATGTCACTTCAGGTTTTGAATGCACTTTCATTTTTGTGATGATAAAACAAATAATTTATTCTTCCTTTGTTATAGCTAAATTGAATAATCAAAGCGGACTGCGCTAGATAGCAAATTGATTTAATTGAAGTTTAGCTAAAAAAAAGATTCAATGGAATTAGAAATATATTCCACTTGTAAAATTAAATTATTATATACAATTGAGTACAAAATTATAAAAGAGTAAGAATTTACTTCTTCATAGGGTTCGCTCGCTGCTACCGCATGAGCTCCTCTTGTTAACCTCTCACCTAAATCCGGGCGACCTTTACTAATCTTACAACCTTCCATAAAATTTCAAAAAATTCACTCTCATATTCAGAATAATTTTCTTTTGGATCATTTTATTTGGTGTCTTCTATTCACTCATTTGATGTTAGTTCAAGTAAGCTATAAGCACTATTATTTTCAAACTCTCTGGCCTGGAGATCTCTCGTTTACAATTCTTTTAGATTATAAAAATTAATAACGGCTTTACCTATATCCCAGCATCATCGCTTTGAATATCACCATGTTTTATTATTATACAGGTACACTAACAACCATGTTATTGATTCTTGATCTTTTTAAGGATACTATTAAACTTATGATCCTTTGAAGCTCTAACAGTTCCCATAGAAGGCAATTTTGTCCCACCAGTCTTGATAAATGTACCACTATTACGATTTCCGTAATTACGAAGTTGTGAAGCAGATCCTGTTGTATGTGCATTAGCCAGTAACGCAGGTGGGGCATTGGATGCAGTGCCCCCAATTTGTAGTCTATCAATCTTACTTTGCCAATATTCCAAAGCTCTATCCTCAAGACCTACATGATTTTCGACCTTGGAACCACAACTTATTCCATTTGATAGCAGTAGTTCAGCAGTATCAAAAATGCTAACATTCACTTCAGTTGGTTTTGATGGTTTACTTAATGCATATTCTAATAGTGAGATTTCAACTTGATCAGAATTATTATTTATTGATTTTGTAACATTTATATTTGTATCAACATTTAATGCAAATGAATTCAAAATTTCAGGTATATTATGGCGCTTCAATCCATGTATCAACAAAGATGCGACATTTTTGTATTTATTAACGTTAACGTACCTTTTATTGGCATATTTATTAGTGATAAAGTTTAACCTGTCTTCATCATTTGATTGTGAATTAATTTTGAGACCTGGGGTTAGCATTTCTTCGTAAACTGAATTCGATATGCCGTTATTAATATATGTAAGTAATTTTAACGATTCCGGTGTAAAGGAATCTAACTTTAGAGATTTCACTTTTGATATATTAGTACCTAGAGAACGATGACATGATGAGCATTTAACACAAAAGACAACTAGCAAATTAATTGAAACCCATTCGACAGAGTCTACCGATTCACAATCACAGCATTTCAAATTACTATCAGAATTTGATTGAACAATCTTCAAGTTATTTAAAGACACAGAAGAAACTCTCCTTGTTCTAGTATCACTATTTTCAACATAAGTTAGTTGTTTATTGGGTCTTGGATTTCTTTGAGAATCAGCCATACTTTTACGGAATCTAATATCTTGACCAGCATCATATAGTGCTTGGATCCAAGAGTCCCTATAATTCTCAGAAATAGCTTGGAAATAATGCTCCATACCTGTGGATGTTATAATTCTGAAGCAATTTTTTCTTTTATCAACTTCCATTGGCTTTATATTACACAATGAAATATCTATTGGATCATTTCTTTTAGAGATACCTCTTCGCCAATCCATGAACTCTGTTAGCTTCCCTTCTTTTAATACAACCCATTGTTTATGCCATCCTGACTTTCCTTGTCCACCTTGAGTGAACAATATACCTGATTTAGTTGCAGTAGAGCTGGATGGACTTGTGATCTTTTCCAATTGAGCATTTAATTGAGCCATATTTAAGGAATTGTCAATTTTTTGCACGATTGAATGTCTTTCTGATTTATTTCGCTTGTAAGATTTAGAGAACTCTGTTTCTGGATCAACAAAATTATAGGACAAAAACATAGCAGTATCATATAAAAAATTAAAATACTCCAACTTTGAAACTTCAAATGATTTTTTTTTCAAAAGAAGTTTTTCATCCTTTGACTTCCCTGAGCTTAGTAATTTTGAAATCCATTCATAATACTTCTTACTTTCTTCCTCAAAATTTTTCTTATTATTAGCTAGAGTAGTTTCCAGGCTTACAGGTTTTGCAGTAGAAACCTTTTCTCTCAAGGATTTAATAACCAACCTGTTTTCATCCGTAACATCTTGAAGTGAAGAAATTAAATTTCCATTAAACATGCAGCCATAAAACGAAGGAAACAATTTGGATAGATCAGCTAGTGAGTTTATTAAATGCGATCTGGAATTAAATAATTGTTTTGAGTGACTTTCGTATGAATTTAATTTTTCCACCACAGATCTGACAGAATTGACTAATTTTGGAATCAATGATTCCAAATCACACAGAGTTTCACGGAATATTGGACCATCTTCGGTTGAAACTGGATACGGGTTTATTGACTCTTCTATAATTTTAGGGACAGGAAACGCAGTAGGAGGGGTGGCAGAATTTTCATTTGTGATTGTCTCTTGTGATACAGCTATAACTGTGGAAGAAGTTACAAAATTAGATGAGTCGAGTAACTTATTTTGAGTGGATACATTAGGCGATGATGCAAATGATTCATTTTCTGAAGGAGGTTTTCTGTAAAACCTGAATGACGAGACTATAGAATTGCTTTCTTCTAATACAACATGAATTGTCACATCCTTAACATCTTCTTTCTTCAATCTTAGCTCTATTAGTGTACTTCCTGAATTAATTTTGAACCTTTCAGTTAGAGAGTTTTGATACATGCAAACTTTATGAATATGAAATGGTTTATCATTCTGAGATCTATGAATATGAATTGCAACAGAGTCTAATTCATATGGTATTTGAAATAATAAATCTGAAGAGCTTTGAATTAATTCAGCTGGTGTTTTGGATATCACTGTGCCTTGTTGGAAGTCAAATAATATTGGTTGTACACTTTTGTGTGATCCATAAAATCTAATCTCTGAGAGAGATGGGGAAGCCAGGTTTGTTTTGGAGAGCAAAAGCTTAGCTACACTGTCCATTATTACAAGGAAACGTAGCTGTGCAGACTCAACAATAGATTTATAAGTATGAAGTGGACTGGAGTAGATCAGTTCAGATATATGGAAAGGACTAGATAGTTAGCTCTGTTCGAAAGTGTGAAAGACCATACGTTAATAAGCCTCAACTAAACTAAGCGCACACTAATATTCTTAATTTATTTCCAGAGGCGCACCAAGGCGTTAGTGGCACGACTCATATATGGCAGAAATATAAGGAAGAGAAATATATTTAATATTAACTAAAATAATGGCGTAAATAGAATAATAAAGCAGAAAGAAGTAATAAAATAAGTAGGATAATAAATTAAACGAATGAAAAATAATTAAAAAAGAGACGAATGAAATACGGTTGTATATACTAAGAATCTATAGTGAAAAAATGAGAACCCACCGTTAGTCAACGTGTATAATTTGACCAACTTTTATGAACATACAAAGAGAAAACCCAAGAGATAACCACAGAGCACCTTATAATAAGAAAGCACCAGCAGCTAAAGCAGCAACACCAGCAGCGTAG
Organism: Ambrosiozyma oregonensis (nom. inval.); assembly: GCA_003706315.3. Lineage (NCBI taxonomy): Eukaryota > Fungi > Ascomycota > Pichiomycetes > Pichiales > Pichiaceae > Ambrosiozyma > Ambrosiozyma oregonensis (nom. inval.). The sequence continues at coordinate 10,289 of PPKY03000074.1, forward strand.
TATGAACCATGGACATCGGCAGCACCACCTTCATATGTGGAAATATTATCTGGGGTGGTCTTATTCTTGTAAGGACAGTCAGTCACAGATGAACCACAAGAGTAGATAGTTTGAATATCAGTAGAAACAGCATAGACAGAAGAATAAGCGGAGGTAATGTAACCTAAAGCAGAGGAAGAGAATAATAAGGCAGCAGAGAACTTCATTGTAAAAAATTGGGTAGTAAGATTAATAGTTTGGTAAGTAACGAATGTGGATGTTTTGATACTAAAAGAATGAATTGAAGAAGTTTTAGAATTAATTTGAAGTGGAAAAACTCTCTATTTATAGATGATTCTGACTGAAATTAAGCTCTTCATTTCTTAATAGATCACCATTAAACTGAAACTTGAAGTGGCTGGAAGGTTAAAATAGGAAAAAGGGAACCAAGGATATCGCTAGAGACCAGCTATGTTCCTGGTCTAAAACGACAATTTATTGAACCAGCCCATTAGTTTCAAAACTGAAATTTATCCGTTCATTGATAAATTTTTCCGGTTATATGATTTACATATTTGAAAATTTCATGGTATATTTGAGAGTTTTAAAAAACAATACACTGAAATGTAGCTGGTAATATTAGAGAGGTGGCTGGTCTATTGTATGGTATTTTTTTGGCTGAGTATGGCGCACCAAGAGCTACGCCACATTTGCCACATGTATAACAATGTGCACGGGTTTTGTAAAACATTGATACACACACTACCCATTTGAAGTTAAACCCCCATCTCTGTTTATTAGTTAAAACCGTGGTACTGATTTTAATATTTTGGTTTAGAGTTTGATCTTGAGTTTTTGATCAGGTGCAACAACGGTACGACTATCATAGTCACATCCTCATTCGAGGCATCACGGTCGATCTTTCAAATTTGTTAGCCTACTCATTAAAACGTCATTTTTAAACCCAGTTTTTTTATTTTTTTGCATTAGTCAAAACCACTTCCACTAAATCATTTTATATATCTTATTGAATGGAAAAATCTATCTTAGAAATGTCGTTTCCTGTGAAAAACCGATCGAAAAGTGATACAGTTGCTTCTTCATCATCTACCTCTATGGATGTTCAAGGTTCTTCAAGCTCTCTAACGCCTTTAAATAATTCTATGAAAATACAGGATACAACCAAATCAAATGGAAGAGATTTTTCACATAACAATAAAAGCAAAAACAAAAACTTTAATGGGTTTCCAAAAAGAAAAATGAATCACAGATCGAATTCACAAAATCATAAACCCGATTTAGTCGATGATTTATTTGAGAAGAATTTAATCAAATCTTCCAAAAAAGGTATCGATATCAGTCATTTACTAGATTTCCGATTACCAGAACATGAACATCACGAACCTTCGAACTATGAGAGAAGACGAAATAATAAATTCAAGAACTCAAGAACCGTCAAGTTGAATCTAACTGGAAGACAATATGTCAATGTTAACTATAGATTTATTGTCGATCCAAGAGGTGATTACAAGCCCCAAATGTTAGATGCTAATTTACCAATAGATGATTCAATGATCATGAGAGTGATAGTTAATAAAAATGACCATCAGTGCCCAATTTGTTTAGGCGATGAGTTTGTTGCTCCTAGAATGACTAAATGTGGTCATATATTTTGCTATCCTTGTTTACTAAGATTATTCTTTTCTTTATCGGACGATGACGCTAAAAAGGGCAAGGCAAAGTGCCCTTTATGTTCTGATGAAATCAGAGAAAAGCACACCTTGGTCCCTGTATTAATACATAACGTGAATGAAAATGCAGAGAAGCCTGTTATAAATGAATTTGTTGATTTACAATTGATGTATAGACCAGCCAACAAGATACTTCCACAACCATTTTACTTATTTTTAGAAAACAAAGAGTGGTCTGGAAATATTCCTTGGATCAATTTTAATTCCACTCCACAAAATTTCCTTTCAGTCACATCATATGTCAAATATGCCAGAATAATGAAATGTAATTTGAATTTCATTCTTCAATGTTTTAAGGATGAGTTAGAGGCTATTAAAAACCAACAAGAAATTGATAAAGCAATGTATTTTGATGAAGGTTCTCACTATATTTTGGCACTAATGAGAATAAAAACGAGAATGGATGGTATTTCTGAAAGCTTTATGCTTCCAGGTTCTTCAGACTCTTCATCAAATACTGCTATAGATTCTATAGACATAAACTCATTTGATTTCAATGAATTGACTTTGAAGCAAGCCATGTATCAGATGCACCCAGAACAAAAGGGCTATTTTTACTATCAACATTTTACACAGTCAAATATTAAATATGTGCTAACTAATCTAGATATACATATTCTCAAAACTATGTATGGCGACTATTCTAGATTTCCTCTTATTTTAAGAGCCAAACTTGAAAATATAAATTATGATAATAACATAGTTACTCTGGATCTAATACATAAAATGAAATACATGGGACATCTGCCTGTAGGAACTGAACTTGGGTATTTGGAACTTGATTGGTTGAGTAATTATCAAGATGGACCTTATGTTCCTCCTGAAATATTAGCACAATTCAAGAAGAAGTTGAAAGAAAGATCCAGGTTAGTTAGAAATAAAAAGTTGAAGGAAGATAGAAATAAACAAATTTTTGATAAAGAACTGGAATTGAAAACTCTTCAATTTTATTCGTCTGAGAACAACATAAGCTTAGAAGATTACGGTTATGAAAAAAAATCAGAGAATGGATTTAATCATATCAGCAGTGATGGACCTTCATTAGCTAACTATCCAGCTGTTGATGATGCACTAGGAAGTTGTGTTTCCAACATTCAAGACAAACCTACTACCACTACCATATGGGGAACGGTGATACCGAGAGCAGATGATGTTGAAGAGGAAGTTGAATCTTTTGAAGATGTTGAACTTATGATCAAACAGGCCAAAGATCAACAGAAACAAGGAGGCAAGAAGAAGAAGGGTAAGAGAATTGTCTTGACCTTAAACTAGTCATTACTGCTCTTATGTTACTGTTTTTTTATCTGATGTGCTACTTACATCTATCAATTGTATCAAAACTTACATTTATGAATAATAATACGCTCTTAAAATTATATTCCAAAAATCCCATTTATATTGAACTTTTGTTTTTATTTTTTGTTTTTTGAAATACCCACAATGCTCTACATTTTATATATTTCATTAGGATTATAAATATTTGGTAAATTTGTATATATAGACTTTTTTCTATCGATGAAAAAAAAAAGTTCCAGCTGATTTGAGATTGAAATCATCGTATGTAATCTTCAAGCCTTAAATGAGCAAGTCTAGATGACTGCTTATCCAAATAAGATAAATAACTGATGTTATCAAGGAATGGAAGTCTTAGATTGGATGCTTGTGACAATAGTGAGGGGTTTCCCCAAAAAGGGGTTTTTAATTTCTCTACGAGATAGTGTTGTGCGAAGTCCGTAATGAAAACCGAGGTAAAGACCGAGTCTTAATACTGTGGGGAGCTCGGTTTTTAATATACTTTTTTAATCACAATTATTGCCTTGAATCATTATAGATTTTTATAAAGCTCATTGGTTTTACCCTTTTGAATAGAATATTCTGGGATGTAAACTGAACTGATTTATAGTAATTTTATTTAAAAAAAAACGAAAGACTTGCTATACAACTCAACTCTATCGTACCAATCTTGAATCCATACAAATTCAAAATGAACAAAATATTCAAAAGTTTCAACGAAAGTACTCCTAATCAAAAAGTTACCATTAATGAAGAAGTACAATCGGATTGCCCGGAAGGAACAGCTCGAGGATGGTTAGTGGTGGTTGCAAGTTGTTGTGTTACGACAATGTCTTTTGGTATGGTTAATTCATTTGGTGTTTATCAAAGCCATTATGAAATAGCCTACCCTAACATCAGTTCAAATACTTTAGCTATAATTGGATCTTTGCAAGCATTTTTAACGTTTGTGGTAGCTATTCCTTCAACAGTTCTTACTTATTATACTGGGCCTCAAGTAGTTATAGTAATTGGTGGTAGTATTTCTTGTCTGTCCTATTTTATGCTTTCGTTACAAAATGAGGTATGGCAACTATTTGTCATACAAGGCTTAATGTTTGGTATAGGATCCGGTTTAATGTATGTTCTTAGTACATCAATTATATTTCAGTACTTTCATAAAAAGAAAGCATTTATTCAAGGGCTTGTTACTAGTTCTGCAAGTGCAGCTAGCGTTTATTGGTCAATTGGTATAAGGGAATTGATAAATAAAGTTGGGTTTAATTGGGCTAATAGAATCATTGGATTTATTTATATACCCCTTTTAATAGCTGGTGCACTTCTACTTAGACCAAGATCAAAAACTGTTAAAAGACAACCAGATGAGAGCATTTTAAGGATTAAGTTTAAAGTTGTGGCTGATACTAAATTTTGTCTAGTTTGCTTATGCTGGTTTTTATATATCTTATCATTGTTTCCAGGATTTTATTACATTGACTTATTCTGTTTACGTATTGACGTTTCCCAAGGTTTAAGAAATTACAATGTTGCCATTGTAAGTGCATCTGCTTGTTTTGGAAGACTCATTCCGGGATATTTTGCAGATAAGTATGGAAGACTAAATCTTGTTATACCTTTCTTAATCATTTCTGGTATACTCACATTAGCATTATGGACAACTGTTAGAAGTACAGCAGGTGTTACAGCTTTTTGCGTACTCTGGGGGTTCTTTTCAGGTGCTCCAGTTTCACTTATAACTAGTATAGTTGGACAATTATTTCCAGCTGAAAACATGCCTTCTTATCTTTCATTCTATTTTACAAGTGGTGGTATTGGATCCTTGATCGGACCAATTATTGCCGGAACTTTCATTCCAAAAGGTGATATTAAAGGTGCTACTGGATTTGATAAAGTGGCAATTTTCTGTGGTGTTTTAGAAATAGTTTGCGGTATTATTATGATCATAGTTCGGAGAATGTGCACTAACAAGTTAATTGAAAAGATTTAAAGATGCTTTTCGGTGTAATAAAAGTCTTGAATTCTTTTTGATTTTTCAGTAGATATATAAGATTTTATAAAGAAGTGAAAGTATCTTTTGAAGAAGGAACTTAATTCCAGTAAATCCTACTTTTCAAAGTAATTGAATGCGAAATGTTGAAATAAAAAAAAGAGGTTAAATGCCTTTTTTGTTTATAGCGAATATAACTTTTTTTTATCATGCTAACTGATAAAACTAGTAATATAAATTTGTTTCAGAGTTTTTACCTAATACATCCACAGCAGACATGACTCGTCATAATTTAGAAGAAGGAGACATATACAAGGGAATAGTATCTGGTTTGAAAAACTTTGGCGCATTCATAAGTATTTCCACTTCAGATGATAGACAGGAAGACAACAAGCATCATCATCGTCATTCAAGCTCAAACAGGAACGATAGAAATCCTTCAGGACTTTGCCATATATCACAGATATCATCTACAAGAAGATTGGATCATGCAGATGAAGTGTTGAAGATGGGTCAGCAAGTTTATGCTAAGATTATAGGGATTCAAGATGACGGGAAAATATCATTAACTATGAGAGACATAGATCAAGTTACAGGAACAGAAATAGAAACACAAAGAGATGACTACAGTAAAGGAGCCAGTGGCAACAAGTATCAATTGAATCAACAGAGAAATCAAAAGAGAAGAAATGAACCTGATTTATGGGAATTAAATCAAATAAATAAAGCATTCGGAGCTAAAAAATCTAGGGTGCGGTCAACAAATGATATTGAAGATCCATTTGCTGAAGTGAACTCAGATTTCAATGATGATGGTGAAGAAGCTGAAGAAGATGTTGAAATTGAATTGAATAATCAAGTTCCTAGTTTTTTACAAGGTAAGAATTATAAAACGAATAAAAACGAACCAGTTAAATTTACTAGAACTTTGGAAGGCTCAATGAATAGAGTTGCACAAAATGGTTCTAAACTTATGGAACAATCTAAAAGATTAAAATTAGATAAACGGATGGAAGATGATAGATTAAAAAGACAAGCTGAAAGAATGAGGAAAACTGATGATCCAATGCTTGATGAACTAGTTACTAAAATTAAAATGCAGAAAGAGAGAGAAGCGGCATCAGAACAGGCCGTTGAAAACTGGAAAAGGCAAGCAAAAACAGAATCTTATGGTATCAGATCACATATGAGTATTAGAGAACAACGTGAACTTTTACCTGTTTTTAATAAAAGAGAGGAGTTATTAAAAGAGGTTGAAAAAAATGATTTCATGGTTGTTGTTGGTGAAACTGGTTCTGGTAAAACCACACAGATAACACAATATTTGGCTGAAGATGGTTATGGGGATAAAGGTATAATTGCATGTACTCAACCGCGTAGAGTTGCTGCGACAAGTGTTGCCAAAAGAGTTGCAGAAGAAGTTGGATGTAGAGTAGGAGATGAAGTTGGTTATACAATTAGATTCGAAGATGCTACAAGTGATAAAACTATAATCAAATATATGACTGATGGTATGTTACAAGTGGAGGCTTTAACTGATCCAGATATGAACAAATATTCAGTTATTATGTTAGATGAAGCCCATGAAAGAACAGTTGCTACAGATGTTTTATTTGCATTATTAAGAGATGCAGTTATTAGAAGAAAGGGAACATTAAAATTAATTGTTACATCTGCTACTTTAGATTCAGCAAAGTTTTCCAAATATTTCAATGATTGTCCAGTATTTCATATAAAAGGTCGTACGTTCCCGGTTAAGATTTTCTATACTAAACAACCAGAATTAGATTATATTGAAGCCACCATAGATACAGTTATTGATGTTCATATGAATAATGATGCAGGTGATATCTTAGTTTTTCTAACTGGTCGAGAAGAAATTGATACTTGTTGTGAAACACTTATTGAAAAAATGAGTGTTTTATATAAATCTGATCGACATTTATCTGAATTAATTGTTTTACCAATTTATTCTGCTTTACCTTCTGAAATGCAAAGTAGAATTTTTGAACCTACTCCTAAAGGTAAAAGAAAAGTTGTTTTGGCAACTAACATCGCTGAAACTTCTATTACCATTGATGGTATATACTACGTTGTTGATCCTGGATTTGTTAAAGTTAAAGCATATAATGCTAAATTAGGAATGGATTCTTTAATTGTCCAACCAATTTCTAGAGCACAAGCAGACCAAAGATCTGGTAGAGCAGGTAGAACTGGACCTGGTGTTTGTTTTAGACTTTACACCAAAAATGCATACTTAAATGAAATGTCTCCAAACACAATTCCTGAAATTAAAAGACAAAATTTATCAAATACTATTTTAAATTTGAAAGCAATGGGTATTGATGATGTGTTGAATTTTGGATTTATGGATCCGCCAGAAGATGATACTATTTTGTCTGCTTTGGATGAATTATATATTTTAGATGCTTTAGATAATGATGGTAGATTAACTAGAACAGGAAAATATATGGCATATTTTCCATTAGAACCAATGTTAACCAAAACATTGATTAAATCAATGGACTTTAATTGCTCATATGAAACAATAATAATAATTGCTATGCTTTCAATTCCAGATGTTTTTTTCAGACCGAAAGAGAAAAGAGAACAAGCTGATAAAATGAAATCTAAATTCAATGATTATAATGGAGATCATCTAACTTTACTTAATGTTTATTTAAAATGGGAAGATTCTAATTTTTCTAAATCATGGTGTGAAGATAATTTTATTCATGATAAATCATTGAAAAAGGCAAGAGATGTTAAAAAACAATTATTAAAGATTTTAGAAGATTTAGATAGGAAAGAAAGAAAATTAAATTCTTCAATTATAAGTTGTAAAGGAAATTATGATCAAATAAGAAAAGCATTTGTTTCAGGTTTTTTCAAAAATTGTGCTAAACGTTCAGCAAATCATGGACATACAAACGAAGAAGGATCATATCGTACTTTGGTTGAAAATATTCCAGTTTATATGCATCCTTCATCATCATTATTTAAAAAGCATGGTGTTGAATATTTAATTTATCATACTTTGGTTTTAACAAATAAAGAATACATGCATTGTATATCAAAAATTGATCCAAAATGGTTGATTTTATATGCACCTAAATTTTTCAAGCAAGCGGATCCAAATGAATTAAGTTTAACTAAAAAGAGAGAACGTATTCAACCTTTATTTAATAGAAACGATCCAAAAGAAAAATGGAGATTAAGTAGAGGGAGAAGATAACTGGAAAGATTGTATTTTTAGATTAAACTATAGTATTTATATAGAGCTAATGAATTGAATTAATGTACAGTATTTAATTAAATATGTGAAAACAAATTATCAGAAGGTTTTTTTTCTCTTTCTATTTCTTCCTTCTTTTGAAAAACATAAAGTAATGAAATTTACTCAACATCATCATTAACTTTATCTTCAACTTCAACTTTATCTTCAACTTCATTTTGATAATCAATAATATCTATAGTTTCATATTCTTCAATAATCTTAGTTTTATTCAAACTAAATTGTAAATTTAATTTTTTCCCAAAAAAATCTTGATTTTGAAATTTACTTATTGATAATTGAGCTTCTTCAACAGAACTAACAGCAACCCAAGCTTGACCTCTTAATCTACCTCTATTCATATACAATACACTAATAACATCACTATAAGTGGCAAAGAGTATGTATAAATTCTGTTTCATTTTATCGATGGGTATTTTATCATTCAAGTTAGTTATGTATATTGTATAATTAGGTGGTGGAGATGGAGATGGTGTTTCAACTTTTGAATCAACTGAAGTATCAATGTTTTGTTTAAGTTTCTTAGTGGTATTAGCAGAATCTTCTATTATCGAAGCTCTTCTCTTTCTTGGAGGCATTATTGGTGAATAGTATATAAAACGAAGTTGCTTGTGTAGTTATCAAGTTGAGTGAAAGTGTTTAGTGTGAAATTAATTTAGTTAAAGAAAAAACATTTTATGTTTTTGTTTTTCATCAAAAAAAAAAAGCGAGTCAATAATTCAATTACTCCTACTAAGATTCAGCTATTACAACACCAGTATCACATTAAAGAGCTCAAGTATATATCGGTGATAAACATACAACCACTTAGGTTACAAAAAGAGCATTATGGTATACAGTCACACAGACATAGTAACCCAAACAAAAACACTTTTACAGTTGAACAATACAAATTCAAAACAAAGTTTTCATAATAATGAATTTACATTCACTAATACTGTAAGAGAAATAAGCTTCCTCATAAATAGTAATCAAACACATTAAATGAATTTGAGTATGGTTGAATGACAATTGATTAAGAAAAGTTGGGGGTATTGTAGTAGCCAGTAGCCAATACTCATTTACTACACTCATCTTAGATCATAATTTAAAAAACACAAAATACCTTAATTAACAAATAGTAAGTTAGTATAATTGATTTAAAGAACAGAAAAGACCAATCAGGTATTTCATATCTCTATGTGCTTCCAATGCAATGGATTATTTTTTTCATTTGCCAGTTATTACTTTTCAACTTCCTTTATTTTGAAATCAGATACTTGGAATATGGTTTTACTCATATGATGGGTCTTGAATCCATCTCGGAAACATGGACCAAAGAATAAAGTCATCATAGTAAGGGAATTAAAATAACAATAATAATGAAGCAAAAGCACATATAATTTGTTCAATTTCATAATTTAATCAAACACATACCATTCTAATGTAATACTTAATTGATTGAAAAATTAGATAGATTAAATGATATTCAAAAAAAATTAAATTTTAAGAAAAAGTTATAATAAAGGATAGAAAAAAAATTTAAAAAAAAACAGTGGTATATTTAAAGAAAAGTGAAAGAAATTAAAATTTTGCGCACACACTACAAACTGCGTGCCATTAACAGGGTTTCTTTGAATTACTGGTCTGGTTCACCAATATCTTCATTCCAATCATTTGGTCTTTCTTTGATGAATTTAGCTAATAAATCTCTACATTCATCATTGTGTAAATTGATGACTTTAACTCCGTGTTGTTCTAATAAGTCTTCTCCACCTAAAAAGGTTTCATTTTCACCCATCACAACTCTTGGAATTTTGAATAAAAGTGCTGAACCTGTACACATATTACAAGGAGATAAAGTTGTGTATAACTATACAATTATTTGAATGTTAGTATATTTCTTTTTTGATTGTTTCATTGTTTCATTTTGATTCAAAAAAAAAAATACATTACTTACGGTACATTTAGCATAAGTTGTTGCTGGTAATCTACCAGCATTTTCTAAAGCAGAAATTTCAGCATGTAGAATTGGAGATGACTTTTGAATTCTCATATTATGTCCTCTTCCTAAAATTCTACCATCTTCATGAACTAAACAAGAACCAATTGGAATACCACCTTCACTGTAACCTGTTTAAATAATAATATGGGATAAATATGTTAGTATTTTGTCAATGGGTCAAAAGTCCGAAAGTGTAGTACTAAAAAAAAAAAAAAAAAGAAACGACAACTTACCTTTTTGTGCTTCTTCTAAAGCAATTTGTAAACCTAAATTATCGTCAAATGCCATGATGAGTTTAAACTATGTAAATAGAATTAAAGAGTGTTAATCTTACAAAAAAATGGGAAAAGAGTGAAATGTTAAGAAGAAGAAGGGGTATTAATAAACTGAATTGGTGAATTGTGAATCTGCGGATAAACCTACCCACCCACCTTGAGAGAAAACGGTTTTTCGCAGTAGAGGTGGCGGTGGCGGTGAGGGAGGGCCCTGTGGCTATGTTGAATTGCCGCGCATCAGTAAGTAAGAGTAAGATAAGGAAAGAATTGAAACTAGGTCTATCATCAAAATGAAAGTAATAAAGTAAAATAAAATAAAGGATAAAGTAGTAAAATAAGAAAAGGAAAAAAAAAACAGAAAAAAAACTATGGTGAATTAGAACAAAAGTAATCAAGTGGAAAGTAGACGTTTCTATACATGTATAAAAAAATTTGAAAGAAAAAAATTAAAGAAAAAAAAACACTAATTTAGCTAGCTAACAATCACTAGTTCTGAAATCAATTCAGTTTTGTAAATATTAACCATAAATATGTAAATAAGGATAGTAATCACCAAGAGCATAACATTTATAATATAATATACAACCATCAAAGACAAAAGCAAACCCTATTTTCAAATAAATCATTAAAGCGACATAGTTAACCAATCCCAATTATTGGCCCCAGCATTGTCATTTGGTCCATTCCCATTCACACCCGGACCTGCAGATGATGTTGAATTCATTTGATTTCTTTTATCTTGGCTTTGTTTATGTTGTTGTTCTTGGTGTTGTTGAAGATGATGCTGTTGTTGTTGTTGTTGTTGTTGTTGTTGAAGAATATGGTGATGTTGTTGTTGATTGTTAATAATTGAAGAAGAATCACCTGTTTGTAACGTAAGAATTGAATCTATATCTAAACCTTCCATACTTGATGGAATTTTTAAGGAATCATTAGTGCTTTCTGTTTTACTTGTAATACCAATCTTACCAGAAGATTTATTATTATCTTTTTTAGAAATTGATGTTGACGATGATGACAATGCAGTTGATGATTTTTTATTTGTACTTGATGTTTGTTGTTTCTTATTTAAAATAATAGGAGTTGGATTTAAATCATCACCATCAGATTTCTTTTTTGGTTTTTTTGAAGATCCTTGACCTCTTTGTCTTTTTTTAATAACATCTGTCTTTAATGATAACGGTCTAACAACACCATGTAATTTTAAAAATAATCCACAAGCATTACATAAAGGCTGACCTTCTGGATTACGTCTCCACAGTGGTGTGGTTTTAGTATGACAATTTGTACATTGAATTGGAGGTTCATTACTATCTGGCCCAGGTTCAGTTAAATTAGAGCCATTACCAGTACCAGGTGTTGGAGTACTTACAGCAGATGAAAGTCCAGATGGTGCAGAAGATGAAAGTTGATTAGCATCTGATAACTTTCTTGTATTTCTTCTACTGATTGGTTTTCTTTTAGATGCAGTTGAAGGTCTTCGACTAGTAGATTTCGACCCTTGATTTGACTTAGAGAAGCTTGGTTGAGAAACGTTTGGAGTTGAAGCAGCAGAATTACCAAAAGGATTAGAAGAATTTGCAGCTCCTGTTGCTGATTCAAACATATTTAAATCTCCTTCAGTATCAAAATTAAATTGATCATTCTTAATTGAACCATCAAAATTCATTTGTGGCATTCTTTGTGGATTAGAAAACGATTTTGAAGCTAAAGTTGGTGAATCAAAATTAAAAGATTGAACAGAATGTTGTGGAGTATGTGAATATGAACTATTTTGATGATGAATATTAATGAAACTTGGATTATGATTTAATGTTGTGGGTATTGAAGTTGAAGCAATTGATTCATAACCCATTGGAGATTCTGATTCTGGATTACCAGAATTTGGTAAAATAAAATCAGCAGGAACTGATGTTGATAAAGGATCAAAATCGATAATACCAAAATCATTATGATCAAGTTGATTCAAATTTGGACTGTGGTTAAAATCATCCATCATCATTCCTCCCATATGCATACTATTACTATGAATATTATGATTGAAAGATTGAGACAGTTTTGATTGTTGAGGTTTTAAAACAGGTGATATTTCTTTTCTTTTGAAGCCAGAAAATGATGAGAAATCAGACGGACTAGTGTTTGTAGGTGGTGTTGAATTTTCAGTTAAACCAGCTTTTGAACCTATTGTTTTTATATGATCTATATAATTGAAATCTTTGTTATGGTTATGGATATCATTACTATCAAAATCATCATCATCATCATCAACATCGTTATGAAGAGGAGAATGAGATTTATGATGAGGGTGAGGATGAGCAATATTCTCTGAGGAGTTTGCCATACTCAAATCTGGGAATTGTGGCCAACTTGAATAGTTGTTACTATTTGGATTGTTATTGGTAGAACTGTTATTGGTATTGTTATTATTTTTAGTGGTGGCGTTATTTGAAAACGAATTAAGATGATTTAGGCTATTTATATTTGAATTTTGATATTGTTTTTGCTGTGGTTGTGGTTGAGAATGAAAAGATTCAATTGTTGATAAACTATTACTATCACTTTTTTGTTTTGACTTTAATTTGAAAGAATTAATATACATAAGTCTCCAAGTTAAATTTTCCATTCTTGCTCTATAAGGAAGACTAGCTTTTGCTTTAGAGTACATCTTCCAAAGGGCTGTTGCTGAATTGTCATCAACTAAAGAAGATTGATTTTGGGGCAATACTGTGGAGTCATTCGTGATAGAGGGGTGCCTAGCATGAGGATGAGTTAAAGCGGAGGGCGGATTATTGGTATTAGAAAGGTTTTTGGGAAGATCTTGGTTATTTTGATTTGAGAAATACATGTTGATTTAAGTTCAATATAAAAATAAAAAGGATAATTTCATTTAAACAAGTTGTAAATATGATTTGTTTTGATTAAATTGATTTGAATTACTATGGGACGGGATAGAAATCTTGAAATAAAAATGTGAATGTCAGTGAATTTAAGATAACACTGTGGTGGTTGTGAATAAACCTAACACTTTTAATAAAGGGTGTTAATAGAAATAGGGATATAATAGTATGTTCAAAAAAAAACATAACAAAAAAAGGAGGAAGAGAGGCAGTTAAAGGTTATCCAAGTTGAGCGATGAATCTGGATAACCAATGGGTCAAATTCGAGCCAAATGAATGGCGGGAATCATTTTCATGCCCAGTGCTTTCAACTCGAGGCCCTTAAGAGAATAACGGGTGCATGAGATAATGCAATTATAGATTATTTTGGTATTAGTATTAATTTAAGGTAAGTTTATATGGGAGTTATGTTTACATTTAATGATTGATGTTTGATGTTTAATGTTTGTTACAAATAAGTATTTAATTTCAATAATTATAATATTATTATCAATATCCATATCATTGATGAATCTAAGTTAGATATACAAAAATGTCGGTCGGTGAGGATCCGCCGAGTTGAAATGGGTTTTCCAATTTTTTAGGGTAATTCAAGAATCAAAAAGAGATGTTCTATTAAATTTCTCTCAATCTCGAGGGGTGCGTCCCGATCGAGCGATGCCGGTCTCTGATTGGTCCGAGATTAAAACAGCTGGTTCTATCTCTGGCGCGCGCACGACCGCGGATGGCACACTTATCGCCGGTATAGTATGTGGCTGTGTGTGGCTGTGTGTGGCGAGTGTGTTTGGGTAGCATAGATACAAATACAAATACTTTAATTCTATTTAATCCTTCTTATATCTATAATTTTGCACTCTCTAAAAATAAATCACTATACAATTCTTGTAATTCATACAATTTCTTAATTTGAGTAATACTATTCTCTTTAAATTTTAATTTCTTTATAAATATATCATAATATCCTAATAATATTATTTCTAATGGAATAACCAAATTAAATTTATTTAATGATTCTCCTGTATTTAATTTACCATTGCTAACCATAATTCCAATTAATTCTTTATTTATATTATCAATTAATGCACCACCTGATGATCCAGACCAACATGATGATGATGTTATAATTAAAGAAGGAATTTTGTTAATTTCATTTAATTCATTAAATTCATTAAATTCATTAAATAATAAATTTAATGAAATTATAGTTGAAATATATCCATGAGATTTAATTGGAATTGAATAATTTCTATTAAAAAATAATCCAAATCCAATTGATTCTGTTGAATCATTATTTTGAATATTTCTATTTTCATTATTAATTAATTTATTAATACTCTCTTTAATTGTAAGATTATTTGGTAGTTTAATTGAATATTTAAAAGAATGATTTTTTTCATTCTCATTTAATTTAAGAAAACATAAATCAAATAATTTATTATCAAATGGAATTAAAATCTCTTTATTCAATTTTGGATTCATTAAAATAACTTTATTTTCTTCTTGATGCCATATAACAATTTGTTTTGGTTCTTTAAATTGATAATCACCCATAATTACATGTCTATTAGTTAAAATCAAATCATTATCAAAAATAATGCCACTTCCCCAATACATTCCTCCATTGAATGTTTTTATTGTAATTCCAACAGTTGAATAATTATTAAATTTATTATAATTTAATAAATTTTTTTTTCCAATTTCAAAATCATTATTCAATTCACCACAAGTTAAATTTTTCTTAATTTTAATTTCATTACTAGTAGTAATAGTGGTAGTGCTACTATTAATGAACAATTGTTTTAAAATATTTGAAATTTTTTTAAAAATAAAATTCCAACTTAAAATAAGTAATAACTCTCCTTGACCATTTTTTTTAATTAAATTACCCCAAATTAAACCGATTGCAATTAGATTGTTATCATCATTTTCAAATAAATTAACAACTCCACCATTCATATTATCTAAATATTTCAAATCACTTAAATAATATTCTTTTGTTTTATTAGAATAATTCAAATGTCCAATTGAATTAAAATTATTAAATACCGATACATTACTTAAACCAAATGGCGAACTTTCAAAGCTAACATTTAATGGAAATTCAAAATCAAAACCATTATCATTAGTTTCCAAAAAACTAACTTTTTTCAATGATTTTAATGTATTGACTAATGAATATTTTGGTTTAGCAATTAATATACATGAATCTTTAATATTATTTATATCTTGATCATGACTAATTTGAAAATTAAAACCACCGTTATTATTATTTAAAAAAACATTATTAATCTCTTCAGTTAAACTATCATCATTATTCATAAAATTTTGCAATTTAATTAACTTACATTGAATCCATTGTATTGCTCCTTTACCATTTTTTGAATTATTAATCAATTCTTTAGTCGTGAAATAGATATCTAATTTATTTTGTATTTTTAAATATTCATGAGGTATATTAATAATGCTAATTATTAATTCTTTATGTTGTTGTTGTTTTAAGGTTAAAAAAATTCCAGATAATCCAAACAAATTTGATCTATTGGATCCATTTAAAACTCGTAGTGTAATTGGTAAATAATTCCAATCATACTCATTATGATTGAAAAACAATTCAGAATGATTATCACACATATATCTAGATATAACTAACCTTCCTTTATTATTCTTTTAAAATGACTGTAATTTTAATAGAATTTATAGAAATAAATAAATAAATAAATAAATAATTAAATAAATTTATATATTTATATATAAATTTTTGTGGATTTAGTTTCCCCATACAGCCACACGCCGAAATCTAAGCGAGAGAATGAGTTTCTCTGCGAGATAAGCGAACCACTCAATAGATCTAACTGGGCATTAACGATTTATCGAATTAGAATGTACAAAACAATATAAATATAAATATATATATATAAATATATGTATTTATTGGGGTTAGTGAACCATTAGTTTTTGTTTCAATTCAAGTTTAAATGCTTCAAAATCTCGCTCATCAACATAACTAGAATTATCAGGTGTACTACTAAGTTGATCCAATCTAATTTCATTATTAACTTGTGTATTTTCATTTTCTTCTTCGTCTTCTTCATTCTTGAGTGAGATTGAACTTCTTTGTCTTCCACTACCACTGCATAATTTCATCAATGTTTTCTTCATTTCTTCTTTACTTCGAACACCTTCGGTAAATTCATTATTATTAATTTTTTGAATTCCATCATTGGAACTAACAACAGTAGTTACATTTTTTTCCTTTTTCTCTCTCATATCAACATCTTCATCTTCGCCTTCAAAAACTGATAACAAACTGAATCTTAATCCACTACTATGCCTTGTATCTCTATTTCTTACATCATTGGATTTATGGTTAGGTTTAGTTATGTCTAATGAAGGTGAAATTGAAGAATTTGGTAATGAATTCGAATTAACTAGTTGTTTACCACTTGATTGATTATATAAAAAATTCAATTTATTCATATCATCATCAAGATTATTTAAACAAGCTTTAGAATCAATACTATTTGAGTTCAGTTCCATATAACTTAATTTATTTCTTAAAGTTTCAACACAATCAATTAATTTAGAAAATGTTTCATCTTCATTATCTTCATGAATTGGCGATATTAATTCTTCCTCTAAATAATCAACATCTTTTAAAAGTTCTTCATCATCTAATTCATAAATCATTCCATTGAATAAAATCGAAAGCCTGCTTAAGATTTTAATAATTAAAAACAATCTAGTTAAAGTACCAACATGTAGTATAGGTGCATTTGTTGATGGTATCGATAAATTAAACTTCCTCAAACAAATATTTAAATATAATCTACTTTCTTTTGAAGGTTGTTCAGAATCACATTCCAAAACCGATAATAAAACACAAAAGAATACTCTTCTGATAGCTTGAAAATGATGTAATAGTTTAAAAGGATTGTTGGGTAATTGTAGTAATGATTGTTGTTGTTGTTGTTGTTGCTTTTGTTGCTTTTGTTGAGATTGTTGAGATTGTTGTTGAGGATGTTGATACTTCTGATGTTGCTGACTTTGAGGAAAGGATGTATCACCTGAAAACGATCTTAATCGAAGTGGTTTCAATCTCGGTATTTTCAAGTCATCTAATAATTCACCATGGTTTAACAAATTCACAAACATTAAATCTTCATTGATAAAATCCAAATGATAAATATCAAGATATCGTTGAAAATAATTAGCATCAACAAAATATATTAGTCTCTGTATTCTTTCATTAAGTGATAACATCAAAGTTTGTAAACTACTTTGCGTCAATAACTTTGATGTTTTAATTGATTGTTTTTTCAAAGATCCTCCTAAAATAAAATTTAAATGACTATTCGATGAACTCTTAATTAATTTCAAATGTTTATTTAAAAGGTGATCAAATTTTTCATTGATTTTCAAAAACAAAGAAATCTTATTATTAACCATCCTTAAGTATATCATTGATGCCATTTTCCTAGTATCATTATAAACACTCAATAAAGTAACTGCTATTTTTATTATTATTCTAATATATGCGGATTTTAATTGTTTATTCTTTTTTTGAGCAAACTTTAATAATGCAATTGATAATAATAATGCGATTGATGAATGTATTAGAATATTATGTGGTAGAGCGCTTATATCAATTATCATTTTTCTTGAAGATTGACGAAAATCATCATAGGTCTTACTTTTATTCCGTATGCTAATATTTGAAGTGTCATCTAAAAAAGTAGAAGTTATAATTTCAAATTTAAACTTATCAGTGGATGATTTGACCATCTTATTAACAGATGATGTAGTTTTTGTGTATTTGTAAATAAAGTTCATTGTATCTTCTGAAAATGGTGAAGGTGAATGAGAAATAATATCAGGAGTATAAATAACTGTTGATTTATCTGTTGATGAATCATCATAGTTGTATATTAATTTAGGATTGAAATCCCATTTAAAATTATTGTTGTTATCGTTGTTGATATCTTCATCACAATCATTATTATAAGAAATGATAGATTCTGTTAGAGGAGTAGGGAATGAAGAATAATCTAATGAAGTTGATCGACTTGAACTAGTTATAACTGAAAGAGGTTCATGTTTTTTATCATGTCTTATCTTAAATGATTGTGAGTCACTTGATAATACAGATTCTTGTTTATTTGAGTCAGTTCCCCAATCCGTTATACCATTGTAATCTTTATTGAATTCGTTATGAGACAACGTGGGAGTTGAACTAGTTGATCTTGATGTGGAGAAAGATGCATTTTCTTGATTATTGCTATCTACCATCACTTGATCAAATATCATCTTAGAAGGTAATTTTGAAAACTCAAACTATTGAAAGCAATCATACAACTATGAATAAATGAGGCTGAGAAAAATTAGGGTAAGTAATGACAGTAACAGTACTAATTCTGTTGAGTTAGAATAATTTTGTTGTTGTTGTTGTTGTTGTTGTTGTAGAAGCACAAGTGAGAAATTGTTGCTTAGGTAATCTATCGGTTGTTCTTTGAAATAAAAAATAATTGTTAAAATGAGACTAAGTCAAACTACAATATCAATAAGGGGACGTAATGAATATGGGTTGGTTGTTGAAATGTATGAGATCGCCTGTTGTTGTAGAAAGAGAGAAAGAAAGATGAAATATTAAGTATATCTAAATATATATTCAAAGATTCTTTGTATCTTGTATTTTGAAACTATATAGAAATAATTTGAATAATTATATTATAATTTCCAGCTATTTTCTACTGTAAATGAAACACAACAATGTAATTTAAGGGATCACAAAATTGAATATTTTGTTTTGTTTTGATTTTGATTTGTAGTGGCGAGGAGATATAGCACAGCCACTGTGCACCAGCCACTGTCTACCGGTGTACGGGTTCAGCAGCGTTAGGTAATCCGGATCTTCTTCATTATGCGTCTCTTCATGCAGAAAGAATTGTGTTTTTTTTTTTCAAATTTTCCATTTTGAATTTCCATTTTGTTTCTGGTCCTCAAGCTACCGAAAGTTGCTTTATTTAAAATCTACATTTTGAAACAAACTAAAAATCTTTTAAACCTCTAGACCCCCTCTTCTCAACA